>JAZGTI010013178.1:0-15071 GCA_036877585.1 Botia kubotai
TGAGTGAGTGAGTGAGTGAGTGAGTGAGTGAGTGAGTGAGTGAGTGAGTGAGTGAGTGAGTGAGTGAGTGAGTGAGTGAGTGAGTGAGTGAGTTTCTCATTACAGAAGCACACTGTTGAAGTGGAAGAATTCAGTGCTGATCATTGTGATGTTGGGAGGTCAAGCTGAAAACTACATAAAGAAGCAATATAATATTGTCTGTATCAGCCAGTCCTGAGGCCACAGCTGTACAACTGATCATCTAACACTGATCCAAAAATCATTCCTGCTCATGCTATAAATACAAATGCTTGAAAACAAATAGTAAAACAGTCATCATGCTGCGGTCTGACCATTTTAAGACTACTCGCATTATTAAATATTGTGAGAGAAAAGTGTTTCATCAATATTATCAGTAAAACATTAAAATTTTGCATGTATTTTCATTTCTCTTTATAACAGCATCATATTGGCTGTTTGATCTCTAGACAGCCATCTCAATCAATAATCTTTGTCAATCAAACACTACGCTATTGTTATTGTGATGTGTGTGTTGTAGGTCTGTGAGTCTGATGTCTCTGTACAGTTTGCTGAAGGCCAGACTGTGTCCGTATTTTTACCTGTGCTCGTATCAGTTCACTGTGCTGTTCAGAGCTGCAGGTCTGAATGGAGCTGAAGGCATCAGTGCACTGCTGAGCCCCACCACCAGAGGGCTGCGTGAGGCAATGAAGACCGAGGGTGAGTCACACCACATCAACACTTTTATCCAGCTGAAGAATGAATGCAGATTCACCATGATTAAGAGTGTCTGCACTGTGTTCTGTCTTTACTCGTGGTGAAATCACTCTAGTATGTTGAGTGGCTACATCAGTCTTATGTTTTAACATCGTGTGTCTTGTGTTCAGGAATAGAGTTCACACTCCCCCTGCTGGAGGAGAGGAGAAAGGGCAGAGATCAGTCTTCATCTGAGGTCACTGAGAGCTCTCAACAGAATGACGCTGAAGATCCAGACAGCAGCAGTGCTGTGTGAGTGTATAAACACACAGTGCATGAGCGTGTGTGATGTGACGTGTATGAGTTTACTGTATGTCAGGATGTAAACATCTGCACAGCTTCAGTGATTCACTTGTGCTGTATGAATGCTTTTGCAATTAACAGTGAGCATAGTGAAGATGAAGACGAGGATGATGATGATGATGGTGGATTTTCTTGGTTGAAGGAGATGGGCGTCCAAGACAAGATCAAGAAACCTGATGCTATTTCTATTAAACTGTATCCTCTGTTGAGCTGAACTGCTTGTCAATTTAAAATATTAAAAACCTGGTTATTCAGGGTCATTTCCAGTATACGTTATGTGAATGTGGCACAGGGTTAAGACTGAGACCAGGTTAAAAGTTTCATATGTAAAGTGGTTAATATTGGCACTAGATTTAAACCATCATCTTCCTTAAATCTTCTGTCAGTCGTAAAGAGCACAGAGAGGTTCGTCTGGACCACAGACCGGAGTCAGTGGTGCTGGTCCAGGGTTCGAACACCTTCACTCTGCTTAACTTCCTGATTAACTGTAAGAGTCTGGTAGCTGCAGCTGGATCACAGGCTGGACTGCCCCCCACACTGCTGGCCCCTACAGCCTTCAGAGGGGCCACACTGCACTCGCTCAAGGTTTGGAGGACTTTTGTGTCCGAGTTTGGCATATTGTGAAGCTGATAGCCAGAAAACACCCATCCACCTGTTTTTATGTGCATTTATAAAATATTTCAGAATATTTTTATGTGCAGAATATTTCACAAACATTCTGTATGGAAGTGCAAGAGGTGCATAAATTCTAAAAATGTGCATACAAATCTTAAGCGAAAACTTCTGCGCAAAAACTGTGGAAACGCATTTAGTTAAATTCCTCAATGCATATAAAAAAAGTCCTCCAGAGATGTGATTTCCAAAGATGTGATTTCATCATTTATCTTTATATTTGGTGGCAGTTTTTCAAAATCACGTTACGATTTTGTTCTCTTCAACTTCAAAACAGATGCTTTTTTCATAAATGTTTTATGCAATATTCCAGTCTCATAAATTCCAAACGATATTCCAATATGTTAAAGCTTTTAGTGGAAACACAGCTAGTGCTGTTATGTTGTTGTTTTAAATGTACAGTGTGTGTATGTGCAGGCACGTGCAGTAAATGTGAAGACTCAGGTGCGAACGGGGTATCAGGACATGTGCAGTCTGGAGGTGATGGGACCCATCATGCCCCACACGCTGCATGCTGTGATGCAGCTGCTGAAAGCCGCTCAGAGGGGAGAGTTCTCTGTGGGTCTGTACACTCACGAGCCCACCGCAGTCTTCAATGTTCCCATCAGCCAATCATCTGAGCCCCACACGCTGGTACGTTCATCATTATAGAGGTGGAACAGGGGCGATACAAACGCAGCCCCGCTTAATGCTGAGGTTGATCTCAATTTACCTTATGTCACAAAATACAGTTTTCTTTCTTGACATTTGATTAAATGGTAATTAATACACTTAACACCTAATAAAAGCTATTTTTTCTAAATATTATACGCCAGGGCCTGCAATTCAGTGTGGGTGTTGCACACTTTTTTCTTTTCCACAAAGTTTTCGCTAATAATCCAAGAAATTGCACAACTTGCCCATATTTAACACAACTATATTAAGCATTGACTAAGTTTAAATAATTGCAAAGTAGTTATGAATGACATATTTCTGCAGGTATATTCCAAAAACAACTCTAAATATAAATCCACCCATGACTGCAGCACACTGTGCTGGGAAACAAGTGTGTATAGTAGAATAATGTATAGTATGACACAGGATTACAGAGGTCTGGAACACAGATCCTCTGGTGTGATAGCTGCTGTCTGATTGGTTTTAGGACCATGTGGCGGAGGATCTGGGCAGGTGCGGTCTACAGCAGAGCACAGTTGAGCAGCTGGTCACGCCCACCACACTGGGCAGGTCTGCGCTCAGACAGCTGCACATGAGGGGACACGGGTACAGCTGGAGAACCTGAGACCCTCACACATCTAAACCTCATGAGAGCACACTGGTACAGCTGGAGAACCTGAGACCCTCACACATCTAAACCTCATGAGAGGACACTGGTACAGCTGGAGAACCTGAGACCCTCACACATCTAAACCTCATGAGAGGACAGCTGAAGAAACCTGAGATCCTCATGGACACGGACTCTACAGAGCGGTGTGACAGGCCTCGTCTATTCATATCTTTTGGAGTATCAAGCTGCCTGTGACGCAGTATCTTACAGCAGCTGTTGCAGCTTACAGGAGTCACAGCTTCTCTTTATAACACTGACAGCTGTTGTTTAACTTTGTAATGTGTGTGATATATTTTTAATGTTGTTTTTCTGTCCATTTTTATAGACTGTTACATGTTTCAGATGTGTGATTAAAATATTGTTTTTTATCAGGGAAAAGCTCCAGCACAGATTGTGCAGCCTGCAGTTCAGTGTTTTCAGAATGACATTTCTGACTGTAAAAGGATAAAATATTAATCACACTTGAATTAATTAGTAATATTAAATTAAACATTTGAAATGTTTTGATTTGCGCCTCTTGTAGCAACGTCAAGTGTCGAGTGTATAAACACAAGCGCGTGCGTGTGTGTAATTTCTTTATATACAAAAGTGATGATACTGATCAGTTATGATATATATATATATATATATACTTGTCATAACTGATCATATATATATATATATATGTTGTCATAACTGATCATATATATATATATGTTGTCATAACTGATCAGTATCATCTCTTTTGATCATATAGTTTTAATTGCCTTTTGTTTATTGTAAATCATCCTGTAGTGTGACAATTATTAAAAGTGCAAGACGTCCATGATGAAGTCACAAAGCTGAACACACAATATTTATGTGCACCATGTCATTTCCATATAAAGTCAGAAGAGATTTAGTTAGTGTGCTAGCTGTAGTGTACTAGCCTAAAAAACAGAAGAGTTGCAGAGTGACTTCAGTGTAAATAAATACATGTATGAATCCAGACATCCATCATTCAGAAACTGATTCCAGTAACCCGTCACCTGTTTCACAGTCACTTCTTAAACATTCAGATCCTCAGGGACAGATAGAGCTTTCCAATAAACAGAGTATTGTGAAGTGACTAATGCAATACCATTGTAATATTGAAAATGTCATATTTTAACATCTGTGTCGCCATGAACCCTTGAAACATGAAGTTGTGTGTGTGTGCAGTGAGTGGAAGTGTGTACAAATACACATAGTCATTTTCTCTCTGTTCAGCATGTAAGTCAAGCTGTTTAAAAACGCCTGAATGAATTGACAGCAGCCTGAAGCTGGTCTGATGAAACCACTTTACACTAACAAAATGAGAGATGATCTATATGACAGTATGAGTTGATTTCTAACCCTGCAGTGACCTTTCAGCTTTATGTTGATTTAATTACAGTGTGTTTTGTTTAACAATAGTCCAGAAGAGTGTTTTTGTTAACTGTTAATGCTTGACAGGTTTATTTTATTAATTAACATGTTTTCTATTTTTAGGTTTCGTGAGAGAAAATGAATTTTCTTGCCATTGCTTTCATATTTACTGTAGCTCTGAATGGTAAGTGATAAATATTACAGTAAAAACATTAAAACTGTGTTGTAATTGAAGCCCTGGTTTGCTTTAATTACATTGAAGCAAATGTAATTGATTTAAAAATCTGCACCCACCCTTTCTCTCCTGCAGTCAGTGTAGGGTTTTATCTCCAGATGTCTGAGGTCCAGGTGTTTCCTGGTGACACCACCGTCTTGTCCTGTAACAGATCGGTCTACCCTGCAGAAGAGCTTCATTGGGAAGCGATGGGCCAAGACGTCATCTCTCTACAGGGAGGAAACATCACAGCAGGGCGAGGGTACGAGCAGCGGGTGATGCTGCTCAGTGACACTACAGTCTCTTCCTCATCCTGTCTAATGATGTCTCATGTTTAATGATGGA
The DNA here is from genome assembly GCA_036877585.1 of Botia kubotai. NCBI lineage: Eukaryota > Metazoa > Chordata > Actinopteri > Cypriniformes > Botiidae > Botia > Botia kubotai. Next base: position 4,977 of record JAZGTI010013178.1, read on the forward strand.
GGAATATATGAGTGTTTGTGGAAGGGACAGAAACCCATCTGTTCTGTGTTAGTACATGTCTTCAGTAAGTATGATGATCAGTATATACAATGTATAACCATCAATGAAACATTCATTTGTTTTAGCATTTAATGTGAAAATATTACAGCTGAACTTACGAGATCATATTTTGCCACTTTATGCAAAGTATCAGCGGGTGAATGTAAGACCTCTCAGTGACACTCTTACACTCACATCTGAGGGTTCTCTCATCCAGAGAAGCATTAATGAGCATTATTAGATGCGCTGCTGTTGATTAAATGTTCCTGACGTTCCTCTCAGATCAGTGTTTTGAGTGGTTTTATCTGTTAATATGGGAAGTTAAAGTTCTCTTGTGTCTTTAAGGTGGAGGCATATTACAGATGTTCTGCAACTCTCTTTTCTTTTAAAGAACCATTCATTTCACCCGTTTTTGCTGTGATGGGTGAAAATGTCACATTGGAGTGCTTTGGCAATGTCCCAACGAAACCTTTAGGAGACATTTACATCCAGTGGCTTAGAGATGAGAGAGAAGTTCTGCGCTTCAGCTCTGGAAGGACTGAGGTTGAAGATGATTCCAGTGTTATGTCATTAGCCTCAAATAAAGATCTCAGTGGAGGAATGTTCTCTCTGACCATCAGCTCTGTGAGAGAATCAGATCAGGGTGTTTATCAGTGTCTGTATATGAGCACTGATTACAAGACACCCCACAGTGGATTCCAAGAGACACACATACACACGGTCCACGGTACCAATCCAGTCTGACAATATACTGTCTGAGGATTCATGAAATACACCTGCCAGTCAGTCTAAATATTCCAGTGACCTCTCTCTCTCTCTCTCTCTCTCCGTCTCTGTAGCTGTGTCTTCTGAGGTGTTGTCCACCACACATTCGATCCCCAGCGACATTTCTCATACTCACAGCAGCAGATCTGTGGTTGTTTGGACGGATGTTGCGAGCACCCAGAGTAGAGAAGAAAAGTCCCAGTGAAAGCATCAGAACTGCTCCAGTGTGGACGTACAGTGAGACTGCTGAAGGTACAGGACACTCTTCACACCTGTAAGCACTACAGATACTGCCGTTCAGCCCTGTTCTCCCATCACCGCTCATCACCTTCAGTTTAACACAGCCAAAAATCACTTCCCTAACAAGAATGTAATTTAATGACAATCTGTTTCCCTTGTTTTTAATTTCCCACAGATGAGAAGAACAGATCTAAGAATTTAAAAAGGTTTAAATTTTTACTGTTTTAATTGTTCAGTTTTTCTTGTATGTTTCACTTACAGTAAATGGTTAAATCATGCAAAATTAAAAAAATTACATTTTCCCTTATTTCGATACCAATCTTAAAAAGACACAGATCAGAAATCTGAGCAGAATATTTCTGTAGATGTTTAATCAGAGATGTTTTCTCTCAGATCAGATCCTGTCTGAAGAGATTTCTGTAGATGTTTAATCAGAGATGTTTTCTCTTAGATCAGATCCTGTCTAAGATTTCTGTAGATGTTTAATCTGAGATGTTTTCTCTTAGATCAGATCCTGTCTAAGATTTCTGTAGATGTTTAATCTGAGATGTTTTCTCTCAGATCAGATCCTGTCTGAAGAGATTTCTGTAGATGTTTAATCTAAGATGTTTTCTCTCAGATCAGATCCTGTCTGAGATTTCTGTAGATGTTTAATCTGAGATGTTTTCTCTCAGATCAGATCCTTTCTGAGATTTCTGTAGATGTTTAATCTGAGATGTTTTCTCTTAGATCAGATCCTGTCTGAAGAGATTTCTGTAGATGTTTAATCTGAGATGTTTTCTCAGATCAGATCCTGTCTGAGATTTCTGTAGATGTTTAATCTGAGATGTTTTCTCTCAGATCAGATCCTGTCTGAGATTTCTGTAGATGTTTATTCTGAGATCAGATGCTGTCTGAGATTTCTGTAGATGTTTAATATGTTTCCTCTCAGATCAGATGTTTTCTCTTAGGTCAGATCGAGCTCCTGTCAAAGATTCTCTGGATTCGTGTTGGACTCATTGGTGGAGTTTTAACTTCACTGCTGCTGTTTGGAATAATCCGATTCATTCAGAGTGATAAAGAGGTGAAATGACTTTTCATGAGCAGCTGATGAGACTTTCTGATCATTTGTCATTGGTGTTATGATGTCAAATGTCCTCATATTTTGTCATTTTAATAGCTAAGAAAATGTAGAACATAAAGGTAGATATGATGTTCATTAAACTGACCAATCACAACACAAATCTCAAATTTTCCATTTATTGTGTTTCAACAGAAATAAAAACGGTTTCTCTGTACTGAACAGGTCGCATCTTCCTAACTAGCAGTCATGAGCTCTGGACAGGTAAGACTGTAAACAAAGAATTACAGGACAAAATGATCACTTATGATGCATCATTATTAAACAGAAAGCAAAAGAGTCTAAAACAATCCAGTTGAGAGTTGAGACACTGGATTCAGAACAACACTTCCTCCTGATGTCAGCTGGCATGCAGCACAGTTTACTGAAACCAGTATTCAGATCATAACTCAGTGGCTGATGAAGGTGATGAAAACTTTAGGACAGAGGTGATAGACTGTGTGCTCTGATTGGCTGTCAGATGTTAGTGGCAGCTGTGAACACAGGGCCCGCGTGGACGCCGTCACCTGACACCTCTCCCATGGCCTGCAGGGCGACGGTGGCCGCCATCGCCTTGGCGTGTTTCTTATTAGGACTGGCAGTCTGAGGCTGGTAATCACACCCATTAACCACCACCTGAGTAAAGTAACACACAAACATATCACCACAACTCTACACAGCACTAAATACTTTTTACTCATCAAAAATACTCATCATTGGACTGTTTTTTAAAAAGTGGAACTGCATGTATGAATGTTCCTAATTATCACAGGTTTAAACGTGTGGAGGTGAGATGAATCTGAGCATCAACCTTGAACAGGAAGTTTTTGCGGTGGTCAGGTCCACTGTGATGCACCATGACAAACTCTGGCTGTGGCCACTTCTTCTTGTTACACATCTCCATTAGAGCAGATACTGGATGCTTTCCTGCAGGCGTCAGAGCAGACAGGCAGGTTAAGCGGCACATTACTGTAAACGCCTGGAGGAGATCTAAGCCACCTATAAGCCCGTACTGATCATTTCCCTCTTGTCATGCTTTGAAAGACTCACCTAGAAGATCCTTCATCACAACAAGGTTTCCAGACTTCTGGGTTTTTTCGCCTTCTGCTACAAGACCTGCATGAACAAGAACACAGAACATTTAATCCCAGAGTTAATCAGAACAGCCCATGACCTTCTCACACACTGTTCAACCTGAACTCACAGAGAATTTTAACGATTGTTCGAGAGTGAGATGTTGGATGAACTTGTATAATGTGAATCATACAATTATTAGAAATATAAAAAGAATGAATATTCACCACTAAACCTGTCAAAAGCAGATCATATGAAAATGTATAAAATTCTATGAATTCGCCACTAGTTCACTAAATTACAGTTTCCGAAACAGCATGAGACAGTGTTGGGCTGTTCTTACCCTTGCGATCTGTTTTGAAGTCTATGATGATGGGTTCCACTGTTCCCTCTCTGCGCTTCCCCAAACCCTCCCCTGATCGCCAGCCCATCTTCCTCATGAGCAGCTCGCCCATCCCACCCGACACTGGCGCCGCCCGCAGGAACTGGTCCTGAATGCAGCCAAACAGACACAGAGAGGAGGAAGAAAACCAAGAGAAATAGGAAATAGCTCAGTGTCGCATCCTTCATGGCTCTTTAATCAAACAATCTTTATCTACTAGATTCTAGAACTAATAAACCTTCAGAGTTTATTTGATCTGTTTCAGGAACTTTTTAAGTGTAAAGTTCTTTCTGCTCTCACCGGACACAAACTAAACAAGTATAATAAATGTTGCATTTGCAGATAAGACTTTAGTGATTTACGGTACCGTCCTGAACAGAACTCAGGTTCTGACTGGGTTCAGTTGAAAGAAACAGCAGCAGAAATCATCACACGTGAAGTGAAGGAAGGGTGCAGGGTGACGTACGTACCTAGGCCCCCATCACCGGCCGAGCAGCTGACGGGAATAGAAGGGGCCTGACTGTGACCATGGCAACAAGACAGCTACAAGGACTGACCCTGCAACAAGTTTCCATACAGAGGGGTGAGAGTTCACAGGTCAGACTGTGAGCCCCCACCCCTCGCCCATATGTGACCCGCCCCATCCACCCCACCTGCTCAAAGAGCAGAGAGAGACACTGGAACCAATGGAGGCCAAACCGCACTGGATCTCTCGTTCTGACTGCAGTTTAGAATATAATTCTGGCACAGTTAACAGGGACTGACTAGTTGTTTCAGTGCATCAAGCTTGTCACCTTCTGCAGTATCAGAACAATTTGGAACCCATCATTTAAATACAGAATGAGCTCCAAAAATATCCCACATGTACAGGCGTCGACTCTCTCTGTTACTGTGAAACTTTATGAATGAAATGCTGTCTGACATATCTGTGAAAAGCTGGAGTGAACAGAGACTCAGCAGAGCTCATGGTGTTTAATTCAGATCAAATGGTGGAAATATCAGGTGTGAATGTAAAGATCCGGTTTGCATTACACAGTGTTCAGCATCAAATCCTTCAGGACAGTGTGATTCTAAAACCCAGAGACCCATCAGACACACATGTACACACTGCAGGTCAGAGGCCTTCTTAGTGGTGTACATTCAGTGACAGAAAGGAGACTTCAGAAGCCATGTGTTACAGTGATTTTAAAACCTCTGTAACCAGGCTAGACTCAAACCTCTAATACACGACCTAACACACGACTCTGTCAAACAACAGAATAAAAAGACAGATAATTACATTTATTACAAATAATCACAATGATTCTTCAGTCAAGTAAAATAGCTTGTGTCTAACTGCAGCATGTTTATGGTTGCCAGTGCTTGTTCAGTTGGATTTGAGAGTGGAAATATCCCATTGGTCTGACTGATGGTGTCATGTGCTCCATGTGCTTTACTGTTGAGAGAGATGTCCATCTAGAAAAGCGTCTTAACAGCATTTCAAACAGAAAACATCTGTGTCGTGCACAGGTGATGCACCTGCACGACTGTATCAGACACAACTTCAAATATTTGACTTAGAGACAAGCTGCCTTTTTCTTTCAGTGTTGGGCCAGACGAGTGTGATGTCGGTAAACACTGACCTCGGAGCTGTCTTTTGTCAAATAGGTTTCCAAGGATACAGTGATGTCATTCTTACCAAACTGTTAATATTTATTAAATAAAAGTGGACAGTGTGGACGGTCATTGTGTCTTACGTGACGTCCGTCCATCGGCTCTACACCCACTGGCATGGAGGACACAGATGTATCATTTATCCTTTATAAATACAGAGAGGAGCTGACGGCTATTTGTGTTGGAGATCATGGTGTTCTTTCAGATCTGTGTTTCTCCCTGCAGGAAATGTGTGTCTGTCTCAGGTTAGTGTTCACCGGTGTAAATCTAAATTTAGCCCAACAGGAAGTCAGGAGGAGAAACACTTCTACAGCAGCTTGCATGTGAACAGGACACCTCCTGGAGGATTCTTGAGGAACACATACAGTATAATGCAAAACACAAAACTTTAGCCACAATATCTGTTCAGCTTCACTGTAAGCATGGTGGAGCTGACTCATGACTTTACCTTCTTTATCCAAGCCTGCGGTCCGCTGTTAGACAGCTCTTCAGATGACAGCACCTGAGCACCTGTTGAGCCTGTGAAGAGCCCAGGAATTGTGTTGGACTGGGCCCATGCATCCACCTGGAAAAGTCATTCGCCAGGTGTGAGTATTAAATGAATTCATTCATGTGGCAAAGCTATGCCTACACGTTGTATTGAGCGGTGTGGATTTTCTTTGAAACATCTCATTTTGTGTTTCAGAGAGGATAAAGAAGCCCCACCTGCTCCTGAGCCCGGTTCAGCATACACATGGCATTGATGTCAAAGGGATTTTCGGCAAGTCTCTTCTGGGCCACTGCTCGCTCGCTGATGGCTAACGTGATGTCCACAGGCTGGAGGTGAATGAAGAACAGTGCACTGAGAACATGAAGATCACATCAGTTCAGTGTTTCAAAATCACAAGCTCACCTGAGAAGGTGCTTCAGGAAAGACACTGTCATTCTCTTTGCTGGATTCCTCCGTCCCAGCAGAAGTTGAGGCAGATGCGATCTCTGTCTTCTTCTCCACTGGCACCCATTCTCCATACACACCGTCAGCCTCCTTCTTCCTGTGCTGGGAGCCCGAGGACACAGGGAACTCCTTAGCGAAGGCAGCTTCTGATCGGACCGCTGGCTTCACTGAGATGTTCTGAAAGAGAAGCAGAGGTGATGGTAACCTTCTGGAGAAACACCAACACAAAGTGTGAAGGGTGAAGACTTACACTTAGACTGATGGCAAATAAGACTTACACTTAGACTGAAAGCAATGCCTTTAGTCTCTTTGAGAGAAGCTGCCCCAAATGCCTGCTCATCATCTTCATCATCAGACACATGAGGCTTTGCAATGGCCATCTCCTCCTTACTCTCAGCTATCTTCTTACATCTCTGAATGATCAGATAAAGAGTTCAATCAGAACAGACCGACAGAATGGCAAACTGAATGTTCATCCTCATACAGGACTCTTACCTCTGTTAGCTCTTTAATGCTGAAGCTGTTCGCCTGTTTTGTTACTTTCCTTATGGCCTCCTCAATGCTGGCTGGATTGGGGGTGGTTGAAGGGGGTGGTTTGTTGATGATTGTGGGTAATGGGGCCAGCTGTGGCAGGGAAGTCAGGGCACCCATACTAGACAGAGCTACAGTCATTGTGGCTGCGGTCATGTTGGCCACAGCAGCATTCATAGTGATGCTGGACATTACTCCCATAGGGAGGCTACCAGAGAGGGGTAAGGAGGAATTTGGGGCTGTCAGGGGCAGCTGGAGAAGAGTTTTGGGTCTGAGGCTTTCTGGGATGGGCACCCCCGCTTTGGCACACATTGCTGCAGCGTTAGCTTTAGCTATTTCCAATAGCTGTTCTTTATCTGTGAACAGAAGAGAGTGAAACAGGATGAGTAAAATCATTGAGCACTGGAAAAGCAGAGTTAAAACTGTGGAGGTGTCATGGTACCAAGCTCTGTCAAGCGTGGAGGCGTCTTGCTGCTGCTACGGCGAGTTTTGGACGTTGATCTTTTCTTCCGGAGAATGAGAACCGGAGAGCGGCTGGGTTCTCGTTTCCACCGATCCCTCTGATTTCGACTCCCAAATCCTCGTCTCCAGCGTGAGCTGGACCGGGATCTCCTCCTCGAGCGCGAGCGAGACCTCTGCCTTGATTTCGATCGTCTGCCTCTGTCTGGAGTTCTAGATCTCCTCTGTCGAGCTGATGATCGGGACCGTGACCTTCTTCTTTTGGGTGATCTCGATTTAGAACGTTTATGTTGCGTTTTCTTGTATTTCTTTTTCTCTGAGGGTGAATAAGACTTTGACTTCTCATTTTGTGAGGACGATCTGGATTTGCTTGGTTTTGAGGTTGACTTTGATCTAGATCTTGCAGTTAATTTGGCTTTTGAGGATCTCTTTTGGCTGGGAGACTTGGATGATGACCTTGAATTCCTCTCTGTAGAAGACTGCACACCTGTTTTTGGATTTGAAGTAGATTCTTTCCTGTCAGGGTTAAAGCTATAGGCTGAATCTTTTGCCCAGCCTGTTGTGGGTTCTGTAGACACATCCATCACTTCCAAAGGCACTTCAGGTGTAATGCACTTATGGGAAGACTGGCTCTCAGATGACTCTCCTAGGAAGGGAACTGGTCGCCACAATCCTGCTTTAAGAGCAGACTTTGAGCTCTCTGCAGCAGTCTCAGGCAGCTTGATGGCTAAATTCACAGCCATTACTGGACTTTTTCCGTTCTCTGTTTTTTTTTTAGATTCATTTGTTTGCACTTCAGATATTTCACTATTGTCCATTGTTTGATCTGTATTATTCTTAATTGATTCAGTTTCCCTGTGTTTGTCTTGTAGAGCAGACCTGGAGTTTGAGACGGATCTTGACTTTGAGCGTTTGGTTCTGCTTGGGGATCTACTCTTTGAACGACATCCACGCTCTGAAGACCGAGACCTTGATGTGAACCTCCTGTTATTTCTTGAGGTAACAGCAGGTCTTGATGTACTTTGCCTAGAGTGTGACCTGGATCTTGAATACCTGCTTCTTCTGACCGAATGAGACCTGGATCGCTTGTTGCGTCTCTTAAAAGGTGATCTACTTCTCTCTCTCTGTTGATGAGATCTCTGTGTGGGACTGTTTCTAGAATAAGACTTTGAATTTGATCGGCGATGCCGCTTGGAAGATCTGGATGTAGATCTGGGTGATCCTGATATAGTTTGTCTTCTAGAGCTCTCCTCTCTTTTAGATGACCTGCTGGAGCTATTTTCCTTTGTCTTGGCCTTTTCTTTTTCCATGTTGTTGTGGATGGAATTCTCCATCATGGGAATAACGTCAGGTAATGGAGATGCATTCTCCTGCTCAGACTTTGAAGTCCTCTCTGCTAAAGACAGCTTTTCACTGGCAGGTTTTGTGTCAGACTCAGAGTCTGATCTAGATGCTGAAGAGCTTACAGACTGTGAGTTAGACCTTTTCACTCTGTCTGCCTCTCTGCATTTTTTCTTTTTCTTTCGCTTCTTTTTCTTTCCACTGATAACCAAACACAAATACATAAAAAAGTTAGCAAATTAAAAAGTAACGCTTTATTTAATGCTTTGTTACATTATGATGAAAGCATTTAAATAGACATTTGTTTACAATAAGACCAAGAATATACATTATATGAATGTATGTATGGGATATGTTGATATTAAAACGAACAAATTAATCTTACAAACGCTTTTATACTGATCTGCTTGAAGCCAATCCAAAACAGAGAAATGCTAATAACTCTTATAATGGAAGGCATCACCCTTCTATGGTCACAAACTAACACCATTTGTCTGGAATAAATACAGGGAACTGTGCTGTACCTGTCTTGTGTTTTTCGGTCAGACTCTGAGCTGCTGTCTTTATCCTCCTTACGCTTTTTCTTCTTCTTTTTGTTTTTTTTGTGCTTTTTGCTTTTCCTGTGTTTGATGCTGTTGTCTTCTGTCCCGTGGTCCTCCAGGAGATCAGCACCACAAACTTTATCTGCAGTGAGGAGAACCACATTAATCTTATAAACACTTTAATACTGGTCTGCTTGAAGCCGATCCAAAACACATTAAACACATTTGAAATAACTGTTAAAATGGAAGGTATCACCCTTCTATGGTCACAAACTAACACCTGTCCCACCTGTTTTCTTTAGACATGCACAAAAATCTGTTTTTGAGTCTCCAAGCAAGTGGTCAAGATTGGATGTTGTCGTTCATAATGTGATTTCATATAAAATATGCAATATTTTCTGGAAACGCGTGTAAATACACCCAGTGTTGCTCACATAGAAAATGAGTATCTGGTGTTTGGAGAATCAGCACTGTGGTGTGATGTCTGCTGTTGTATCAGCAAGTCTCTTGACTACAGGCATTGTTACTATAGCAACTGAGGTTAAGATAAACCAAACACTGACTAAAGAAACAGATCAGATCAGATATCAACACCAGAAAAATTACAGTGCAATCAGTCCAAAGATTCAAACAGTACATCAGATTACTGTCACACAGACACAGTAATTACACACAGTACAGACAGAGTGTGTTAATAACTGACCTGCTGATGTGTTCATTTGATCTGTCTCAAGTCCATCCTGTCTTGACTCTGTGCCACGTTCAGAAAGTGGCTCATCTGTCCGACTGAATCAAAAACATTTAATTACTTGTAGACTGTAAATCATTTACCACTGTTTTTTTCCTGATTAGTTTAATATCAAGTATCATTTACAGTATATTTCATAACCCTGTTATCCTTGAAAACACAATAATAATATTATAACAATCAACTGTATACCCGTACATAGAGATATATGATCAGAGTGATTTTTACTTTTTGTTTAGACCCTTAAAAATGCATAAAAACAGTTTACACCAATATACAGTCATATAT
>JAZGTI010013179.1:0-15071 GCA_036877585.1 Botia kubotai
AAATATCATTAAAACTGCAATCTGTAAATGTTGCCTCTTGGGCGCCATCTCTGTTTGAAACATAAAATTGCAGGTTACTTTACTGTACTGTTCATCACATATGTTGAAGTCAAATAAAGCCAAACCGACTTTTTCTGGGAAATCGGACGCGAGAGCTCAAATTATAAATCATTATTATAAGCTTACCATTGTGAATCGAGGTCAAATAATGAGATTAAACACTCGTCTGTTTTTCTTGCTCAACTCATTCTTGTTCATTTTTCAACCTGTAAAAATTACAGGTTGCTGCTTTAAACATGTATTGCAATCATTGTATTTCTGTTCTCATGGCTCTTTCTGTCGCTCTCCGTGTGTCTTACAGAGACGAGCCGCGTGTTTTCTTCAAGCCCCTCGGCGCCGCCTGACTACAGAATCTCTCCCGCATCAATGAGGTAAACGCTCTGTGTTAATAGCCTCAATGCTCTGTTTGCGCCCATCAGTAAAAGAGCCGGGCGACACTGACCCCTTTAAAGTGCTTTATCTGCCCCGCGCAGGTTTTTATTGCCTCCAACTTCACAATACTCAGAATGAACAAACCAAAGGGGGCATTCGCATAGCAACTGTAGCCAGTCGTCACATTAAACGAACTGCTGCAGGAACAAATGTGGAGATATTCTGAGTCCCACTGCTGTGTATCTCACAGGGGCCGCAAGATCTGTTTGTTGTGTTCGGTCGCCTGGAAACTACATTGATAAAGATCTTGTCTCTGCTAAGCTGACGGTGTAGGGGTGATGCGTTGCACACCGATGTGACGTTCAGAGATCGAGATCTGAGTTATTTAATATTTATTTATGCATCCCGGCTGTTGCATTAATTAGCCACAGTCTTATGCAACAAAAGCTAATCAGACTGAATCAATTAACTAAATGAAATCATTAAAAATTGTAGCATATGATGCATTCATTTAAGTCCTAATATTCGAATGGACGGGCTACATTTGTAATGCATTAAAACACTTTTAATACATTTTTAAGGCTTTTTTTATATTTGATCTTTATAGTTTCTGTGTCAGGATGTAACAGGAGCCCATCAGCAGAAACCGAGGACGCTCATGTGACATATGTATGTTTAATGAGCTCAGAAAAAGACAGACAGACTCTGGGGTAGGCAATTTCAGAGAGGCTAGCAATGGGACCTAGCTTTAAAAGCATAAGACCCCGCCTTCCCTTCCAAAGCCACGCCCCCTCCAATAGTGTAAGGCGGTAGGTTGACGGACAACTAGGACATCCTATTATTGCATTCGGACCGAATTCAGTAATTGCACAAACATGTTATGGTCCTGCGCCATCCACAGAAGATAAATAAAAATATATATATATATATATATATAACTATACCACTTGGTGTTTGCTATCAGGATGTTTCTGGAAATGAACCTTCTGCCTTTAAGCTGTATTGTATTGTTTGTGTTGCTGTCATGCTCTTACACTGTTGACAGTCTGTGACGAGACTTTACAGCCGTGCGCAGGGAAACGGAGGCCACTGGCGTCATTTCACACCGTTGCCATGGCACAACACCAGACGGAAGCCACCGAGCAATAAACGTCCAATTAAAAACCTTGTTTGTCTCTGCAAACATGCTTGCGTGGTGCTTAACTACGCGCGTTTACGGTCGTACGTCAACATGGGAGATGCCAACGTGACAGTGCAGCTGCAATGTTACTGTGTTGTTCATTCATCTGGCCTCTCTGAGACTGATCTGAGAACAGTGTGGATGTATAATCACACTCAGCAGCGTTGTAATGATCATTGCAGTGCAGCAGCTAACAGCTTGGTTGAATTAACACCCAGGAGAGACCATTAGTTCTCGTTTAGCACAAATTTGTGATGGCCTGTATTGTCTGAGGAGACACGCGGAACCACGTGGGAAGTGTCCGGAGTGGGTTATTTAAAGCAGGATTCATTTAAACGAGATTTTCCATAATTTAGGAATCTATTTAAAGGCCTCACTGGATCGCTGGTGCGGTGGAGTACAGAGATGGTCTGTGATTAGTGGTGACATTTTCTCAGGCTTGAAAAAGTAGGTCAAATCCATCCCGATAAAAACTGCGGGCATTTTACACCATGGAAAATTGTGGGAACATGGAAAGATTTTCTCTTTATCCTGCATGCGATTAGACGAGATTGAGACAGAAGGAAGTTGCACGAGCAACCTTGTGGAGCATCCAAACCTGGAAGTTCTGAGTCCCTCACCAGCGACTCCTTGTGGTCATGCGTTTCCAGCGTGGCATCTTCAGAGTAGCATTTTTAACATTCTTAATGAATGGAAACATTAGGGAAACGTTCTTACAACGTAAAATGGTTTGGCATGAAATGAAATATGTATAATCGGCATTTGTTGAATTTGCTGTAAAAATGTGCTGCTCTTCACGCAAACCTTTTGTCTGATTATTTCTCTCTGTTACAGTGACGGCAGGCTGCAGGATGATGAGAGAAGCATTATCACAAAGAGACGCTCTACTTCCTGTCCAAACCGGGATGTATTGGGTCTGGGTGTGTTTCAGCCCTCTTCCCCCGCCCACTCCTCCAGCTCAAGTGTAGCTCCTCCCTCCAGCATCACAAAACACCAGCGATGGGTCCCGGTGTCCTGCCGCAGGGGTTTGAATCTGGCATGGCTGGCGAAGAGAACTCTAGCAGAAAAAGACAAAGAGAAAGAGGAGGATGATAAGGAGGAAGAGTTGCACCTTTATGCTGTGTCTCCTACTTCCAGAATATACCTGCATCTTCAGAGCTCCTGGAGCAGTTACATCATAGTATGTGTGTGTGTGTGTGTGTGTGTGTGTGTGTGTGAATTCCTTTAGGTTCTAAGTTTGTGTTTAGTCCAGTATTAGCTCAGCTAATCAATGCTAACAATAATGCTAAAACCATTATTAACAGAAGATTCCGGGTCAAGTTATAATACTGTATTACTTTATTTGCTGTTGCCTTTACAAACTGTACAGAGCTGAACCCAGAGCGTAGCTAAACATATTCACTTTGGCCGTTGAAGTCACGTCAAATCGCTCATTGTGTTTGTATTTGTAGAGATCGACTCTGATGCTGGACTCAGTGTACAGGAAGAGATGTCACGCATCCTCATGTTCTCCTGATAAACTGAGGTGTCACAACATCAGGTACTGTGTCGTCTTTATAAAGAAAGAAGAAACAAAAACCAAGCAAAAACAGGGCTATGAACAGAAGCCACTTGTTTGACCATGTGATATATAACATTTAAAAAACATTCTACTAATGTAACTGCAAGAACTTTTTAATAACTTTGAGAGAACTTTTAAAGAACGCTAGCCAACATTCTGACAGCATTCCCTGTTGGCTGGGACCACAAGAGAACTGTGCCTATAATTAAACTGTATCAGCTAAGAGAGCGTTTGCTAATGAAGTATAATGTACCGTGTATAATGTGCAGCTGGGAGAGGACATGTCATTTGTTCAGTCAGCTGAATGGAGAGCTGCTTCAGGAGAACATCAGCCTGGAGAGCCTGTATCTACTGCTGCAGGAGCTCCACACCGCCACTTACCGCAATCCTGGCATCAAAAAACTCTTCTGGAGGGTAAAAACCCCAAACTGTCTGTAATGTTGCCTGTAGATGACTATGCCTGGCAGATAATGAGTATTTTTAGACAAGACATTTGTAAGCCAGTATACATTTATTACAGAGTTTCTTAATATTCAGTAGAGACTCTATAATAGATATTATATAATTCTCTATAATTCGCTCTTATTTGTCTTTCCAGTCATCTGATCTTTATCCTTTCCTGGTGAAAACACTGGCTGACAGCTCTCAGACCAGCGGGGAGGGAATACACACAGTCGACAGACTTCTGTAAGCCCAATTCATCTCGCCTGTAATAACGCTAATGTAACTAATGTAACTTATGCTAATGTCGTCTCGTTTAAAAACATTTCAGAATTTATAAAAACGATTGAATAACTTTCTTATAACCAAACAATAACGTTAATACAATGTCTAAAAAAACTGAACGTTTTTAAATGTTCTTAGAATGTTTAAAATAACATTTGTAATGTTTTTATTACTAATGGAAGTGTTAGGGAAACGTTCTTACAGCCTAAAATTGTTAGCTGGGCATGTGCTAGCATATGTGCTAGTCTGTGTTTTTTGTGACGATGTTAAGTTGATGTCTCTCTGTCCCGCAGGCTTTGTACTTTAGCGGTTCAGATATTAGGTCTGATGTTCAGGGAAACAGAAATCGAACCGGCCCGACTCAGCATGCTAACAGCTAAACAGTGAGCGATTTCATTCCCACAATAATATCCATGTACTGTCAGGACTATTAAAATGTATGTCAACGTGCTGAATGTGTTTTTGATGCAGGGGGGCTGTCACAGCAAACATGTTGCTTGCTCTAGTGTGTGACCCTGAAGGTCAGTTGCCAGACTCTTCTCATGGCATCCAGTCTTCAAATACTACGGTAACAAACTGATACTGTAGTTCCCCTTCTGCCATCACCGTATTACAGTAAATGCATTGTTTATGCGCATTACAATGGCCAGTTTTTAACCTGCCAACCAAGCACGAGTATTACGTTAAAGCTGCAATCCGTAACGTTTGCCTCTCTGTCGCCATCTCTGTTGAAACATAAAATTACAGGTTACTTTATGTACTCATTATGTACGTCAAACGAAGCCAGACCCAACAGCTCAAATTATAAATCATTATTAGAAACTTACTGTTGGACGTCAGGAGATTGTGTCGAACACTAGCTTGTCGTGTACTTGCTCAATAACCGACTTTTGTGTATTTTTAACCCCAAAAAGTTATGAACATTTGCTCAGTTTTAGAAACAGAGCAAATGCAATATATTTACAATATATGAAATGTGTTACGTCTGCAGGGTCTGCAGGCAGACTATCTGGACGCAGTGTCTGCTTTACTCTTTGAGCTTGTTGTGCACTGTCAGGAAGTAAGCAGCACAATTTTCAAGCAAATCCACTCTGAAAATTGACTACCGGCTATATTTAACCCCGTCCCTCTTTGCCTCATTTGTGGTTCAAAGGCTAGTCGCACGCCCGCTCCGGGACACTTCCTTACTGTTGGCTGGGTGTTTCAAATCCTTAAACCTCATCCCTTCTTGGTAAGTCCACTGTTTTATTTTCATTCTGATATTTCATGATTATTTGCATGAATCCACATAATTAACTTACCTATTCTAGAAGGAATATACTGTATGTTTGAAAACACATACCCTCTAGAACCCTACAACATACAATCTAGAACTTCAGCCAATATTAACATCCTCTCTGGTTCTTCTTCCATCTCTGTATTATAGCTGCCATTTGTTGAGTATCAGGTCCAGCAGGTGGTTCTGCTTCTGTCGGGCGAGCAGAACCCTGTCAGCCCGTCTCAGGCGGTTCTCCTGTACCAGCGATGTCGCGTTCTGTTAGCCTGTCTGCAACACAGCACCTACCTGAGCAAGTACATCAAGACAGCCTTCAAAGAGGAGTTCAGGTATGCAAGTACATAGATTGACAGGCAGGTAGGACATCCTATCATTGCACTGGAACCGAATGCAAAGATTGGACGAACATTTTATATTTGTGTGTTTTCTGATTGTTTTTAGGTACTATGTAAAGAGGTCAGGACTGACACACAAGCTGCCCCAGCAATACCCCATCAGTCAGCCCACTCACCTCTTACTCTCCCAGCTCCTCAGTCTGGTTCTTCAGAAACCCTGAGCTCTTCTGATGTTCTCGCTCATAGATCTTGACATTTTCCATCTCTCTCATTGTCTGGGGAATCTCTTCTTTTGGCAGAAACACTGGTCCGGAAACAGGTCTTTGAGTTAATACACTGCACCTTAATATTGAACAGAGACTGCTGGATTACAGTCCGTTTAGCGTATCGCCTTTATGTGCTCTCAGGATTTGTACGTTCGTGAGAATGTTGGAGATTTAATATGAAGTCAAACAGCAAAGCACAACATCACATTATAGTTATTTGAACTGTTTATTATATATTAATATAACAGATAGTTCTGAAACGCACTTCACGTGGAATAAACTTAGTATGCAGCATACAGACTAATTACAGTATTTCCTTTCATTAATATGTAAAGCAGTGGCATAAATCATCTTCTGTAAGTAGGTGCTGATACAAATGCACTTATTTATTAATGACTGGTCTGTGTTTGGATGTCATCTCTCTGCGAGTTGATGGATGGTTTTCAGGAACTCTATGTACCGCAAGGCCTGAAATAAACATGTATTTTAAATATTCAGTTGTCTGTGCCATTTTTATAAAAGCCAACTTAATGAATTAAGTCTTTTTTTATTGACGGAATATAATTATTATTATGAGAGACTCGTACGCGGAACGGAAATGGTGAGTTTCTGTTTTCACCGGGAATGTTTTCGAGACGGACCGGAAACAGCGTGGGGATATTGAAGCGTTCTCCAGATCTGTTGAACTTGTAAGTCCAAGTTTATCTTTAATTTAGTCTTTTATATTAACTGCAATAATAATACAGATTACTAAGAGTCAGTGTTACGCGCTAAATAAACATTAACTGTATTATATAAACGTGATTATCTTAGGTAAGTGTTTGGCAGGAGATTAACGTAATACTTTATGGGATTTGCTAAAAGTAGATTTAAAGCTGAAAATTTAAATGATTAAAAATAAAATGGCACATTAACGACCACATCTATACGTGATATTGCCAATTAAGGAAAAGTTCCGCTTGAGATAGATAACTTATTTTTGTTTTGGACCACATAATCACATCATTTTATGTATAAATGACCTCGTGGAATAATGTTAACAATCTCTTTTGAATGTGACTTTTACCTCAGCTTGTCGAGATCACATTTCTGTGCTGTCCTGTATTTGATAAGGTCTTTTATATTCCTTCACGGTGATCTGGCACGAATCATCACAGCACCATCCACAAAGTAAAGATGTTGAGAAGTGCTTCCGCGCAGGTAAACGGACAAACTTTTCTCGGCTAAACGTCTGGCTGTGAGCATGACTGTTGACTGTTACTTTGTGTTTGCCCTGACAGATACTTAAACAGTTTGTCAGACACAGGGCGAGCGATACCAGTCTGATCTTGGAGAGATGTAAGTATATCAGTGTCATTCTACTGTCATGCATGTGTAGGTATCTACATTATATAGATGATATTACTGGTTATTTAACACTGTACAATACTTAATTTACATATAAAACATTTTTGCTTTCTTGAATCTGGAAATGGTATAAAGAAAAGCTATTTATATTCTATTTATATAAAATTGTGTTCAGAAAATTAGAATTTTTATGGCATTATAAAGCTTAAATCCCTTTCCTGCAAACAAATAGTTTTAACTGTTTGCTCAATTTTGTAAACTTGGTTTAACAGCAATTAACAGGGTGCAGCTGCTGGGGCGGGTGGGGCAAGACCCTGTCATGAGACAGGTGGAGGGCAGAAACCCTGTCACCATCTTTTCCATGGCAACAAATGAAATGTGGCGTTCAGGAGAGGGAGAACCCACACATACAGGTAACCCTAGTAACCCTTGTGTACTCCTAATCTGGAGATACGCTGTAAATATACTTCGTGTGGTGTATTTCTAAATCTCTCAGTAGTTAGAGATCTGAAGATTTTCGTTCTTATTTGTCCTGCAGGAGACGTCAGCCAGAAAACAACATGGCACAGAGTTTCTGTGTTCAAACCAGGCCTTAGAGACGTGGCGTATCAGTATGTTAAAAAGGGGTGTGTTATCTAACCGTTTAACGAACATAAACAGGAACACATACATGCACGTGCCTGATTGGTGAAATATGTCGCATATTGTAATGACCAAATTCTTCATCAGTTCTCGGATTCTTGTGGAAGGAAAGCTTGACTACGGAGAGTATGTGGATAAAAACAATGTCAGGCGACAGGCGACGACTATTATCGCAGGTCAGGCTTCAGTACTTCTTTACTACCAACTCGTACATTAACGTGCTTTAACTACTCAATATTCTTCTACTTTTTAACTTTGTAGTTGAATTTGACCCTTTCTTTATCTTTTCCCACAGATAATATTGTGTTTTTAAGTGAAAACATACGAGACCAGTAGCTTTCCCGGACTTCAGGAACCAAAAGATGGAGGATATTTTGTATAGTGTTACTCTGTCCACTGACAAACTCTTGAGTAGCTTCATACTTGCCCTTAACGGTCGTATATAAAGAACTGAAGGTGTGATTGTGACATGCTGTCTTATTGCCGATAGAGGGCGCCAGTGGAATGCACTTTCTCATGTAAACACGTTCCAGACTCATAAAATGGACTCTTTTTGTAACAAAATGTTCTCTGTTCTGATAACTTCTGAAATATAAAAGATTTGTTGTAAACCACAATAGCTATTTCTGTTAAATTAAATCTCTTACAGTTTGTTAGGCTGTTATGCTTATGTCTATATAAGTGTAAATTAGTTTGACAGTAAAGGGTTAGTGCAAATATTCATGCAAATCATAAACAAACAGTGTCGTTTCAAATGTACATCGTGAGGTAAGAACGGAAGTTTACTGTCTGCAGTTTTATTGCTTCCCATACTTTGAATAAAGTTCCCAATACATGTAAAACAGATTTGTTTAGCTCTTTAGGACTGATTCTCGTACGACAACTGATAGCAGCTGTCAAGAAGGAAAACTGGGAATCTTGCCTCAACTTGCGTATAAAATTCCCAGATAACAAATGCATTACTGTATTTACATATTCGTGCTTGTGTCTGGACCAGCTCGCTTATCCATCGCAACTAAAGTCATGACGAATGAAGAAAAGACCTAGAAAAGTCATTAAATATATACATATACGATACAGTTCCAGTGTAAAGCGCTGCAAACGGAGCCGAGGCGGTGCGAGCACTTTGGTACTCTTGGCAATACACGGTTTGTTAAAAGATTGTGCGGAGTCACCGCCAATTGGAGCAATTGCATGTCAGTCATGTAAAGGCGGCCTCTCATTGGCCGGCCAGTTTGTCCGTCATCTGTGATTTGCGTAAACTTCGTGAAAAGCATGCGAGCTTTAAATGTAACGAGCTCACCTGATTGGCTGTCGTGCGCATTGCAGGGCGGGCCCTCCGATAATAAAGTTTAGTCTTTTAAAGACCCATTTTTGTGCTTTGATACTTTACGTTATTAGCAAAACTGAACCCCCTTTAAAATTCAATAATATACTGTTATTTTTTAACACACATCTGACACATTGTTTTGTGAAAGATGAATATACCACAAACTGTCTTTAGTAAACACATTGCGCGACTCCCATCGTTTCCCCGCCCCGAATTCCTGTTCGCTGGAGAAGGGTCGATATTTCTCAAGGAAGCCGAGAGGGAAGTAACCCGCAGTTAAACAGTTTAACCAGTTTAGTTATTCGCAACGTTTGCGTTAGATTGGGTCTCGATCCATTGTCGTAGCCAAACAGTATTTGAGACGCATTGTAACCACTTACAAAGGTTTCAAAGTAACCATTGCGGCAACGCTGGCGACGAGACGCGCAACTCGCGATCAACTTTCCGCTGACAGGCAGAAACTCGTTTGACGGATACGTTGTTGCTAACGTTGATACAACGTTCCGGGAGTCGTTAAAGCGACACTGCGCCTTTCCGCGATCTTATATTACAGACGCAAAACGAGACATGGAGATAATGGAGAGCGGGGAACCGTTTTTGCGATGGGACAGAAATCTCAGCGAATTGTCCGAACCGGGAGATAACGACAACGCGTTATACAGCAACGTAAGTGTGGATCCGTTTATTTATTATTAAGTACGATTCGGTGCATGTCGAGTCGTGATACGATTCCCATCACCAGTCATACAGTCATCGTGCGTTACAGATCCGATGCAACTGGTGTCATTACACGCAATAATGCAACACACGCATTATAGCGTTAAAATATCCATAAACCTGATTATTCACCCAGTTTACAACATATTTTAACTGTATTTTAACTTCATCATAATGCAGATACACTTTGTAGATTTTGCACGCTATATATTAGTGCCAGCTTTGTAACGCGCCAATAGTTTGGGGTTTGCTTGGGATGAAGTTTAGATGGAGCGGTTATACCGGTAAGCGGTCACTGCATTCAGTGTGCATGGATCACACTTGAATACCACACACAGAGACCTCTCATACAGAGGGCACTTGAATTTGGGAAGCCCCCCTGTTACCCCTGTTTATCTTCAGGTCGAGTATCTGGTCGGGATTCTGTAACAAAGTTTGAACTCTTGAGGTGCAGGTTATGTAATAACAGGTCTGTGTGCCAACTATCCTCAGAGGCAGAAAATTGGTCTCTACTTGCCCGATGGGTAGATTTCAGACTGCAGACTAATTAGGGGGTTCACAGTGGCTTATAAATATAGAATTCACATAGATGAAGGAATATTTAAATGCATCTTAGCAAAGTACTTGAAGTAACACTCTTAGAAAAGGTGCTTCACAAAGCCATAGAAGAACTATGTTTGGATGTACGGTTCCATAAAGAACCGTTAACGTCCATAGAACCTTTCTGTTGTACAGAGGGTTCTTTGTAGTGCAAAATGGTTCTACAGATTATAAAAAGGTAGGAAAGAAATGGATGTGTTCCAAGAACCATTGACTAAAAGACTCTTTGGGGGAACCAAAAGGGTTCTTTAATGGCATCCCTGGGTAGAACCTTAATAAGGAACGTTTCCTTAAGGGTGATTGAATGTTGAGGGTCTTTGTTCTGGTACCCCATCAGCCCCCTCCGTATACGCACATACATACACATGCCCCCCCACCTCACGGATGCAGGTCACTAAGTAGTCTCTCACTTTTGCTCTTTCACTCTCCAGGGATTGTTGACATGGAATTCCACACAACAATGCAAACTGATGTCTGTTAAAAGTTCAGCCTGGGAAAGCAGTCTGAAGCTGCTTTGTGTATTTACAGGAAATGTTCTCAGAACGTTGGCTAATGTTCTTTATAAGTTCTCTTAAAGTTATCAAAAATAACGTTGCAATTATTTTTTAATGTTCTTGCATATATCAAAAACATTATTCATAAGTTGTTAGTGGAACGTTTTAAAAACATTTTTCTAGAACTTAACCGTTTCTAGAACGTTCAAAATAACAATTTTAATGTTTCTGTTGCATAATGGAAACCTTAGGGAACATTCTTACAACCTACAATTGTTAGCTGGAACTTGCCTGTTGTTATCATTATGCAGCTTGTATCTGGGCCGTTGTCAGTTCTTCTGCATTATGTGTCGGTTACATTGTCACGCTTGATTTTCTGTTTATATTTCGATCTTTGCTGCCAGTCTTTGTCTTATATTGTTCTCTCCTTAGAAAAGATCATTCTAATAAATTGTTTGAGAAATGCTAATATTTTTATGACTTTATAGGCCCATTGATTGCGTTCCATAACTGATAGTTTCATATGTTTTCATCATCAGATGTCTTTTGAGAGAGAGTTGTGTAGAGGGTGTGTGTTTGTACCGTGCAAAACAACAGACTTCATTGTCACCTTCTATAACCAGTCTTCACCAGTCTATACACTTCAGCTACTTTTACATAACTCAGCTACTTCTGTTTCTGTAAAAACACTCAGAAGGCTCTTCTCCTTTAAGACACGTGCTGAAGGAGCAGTTTTATATTCAGCATATCTTAGCGCTGATAATCGCGCGGACACGATTAGCCTGGAAAAGCTTTTTAGCTGCTCCTGCTATTTCCTGCAAACTGAGACCTTGTGGCAGCCAGATGTGCCTGTTCTGAAACCATTACTGGTCTATTGCAACTATGAGGAAAATCCTGCTTTTAAAAAGCACGAGAGTATAATTACTGATAACTGGTACTGCATGTTTTAAGACGGTATGTTGTCGTTTACCGTGCGAGAGTACAACTGTCGACCAGTTGAGAGTTTTCTGTACCGTTTAAAACACAATAAGACATTTGTGTGGCTGTCGGTGGGCGGGGCTTTATTATTTACTGGTGAGTGACAGAGGAACGTAGTGTAATGAAAATACAGAGTTAAATGTGTTCCAAACACAGAAGCGCTAGTTATTAAGAGCTAAAACACACACATTTAATATATGTAATGAGGTTTCTGATATAGGGATTTAGCTAACCCAACACTGTTTTGTAATTCAGAGTGCTGTCATGTTCTCAACTTCACTGACATTTTCATAACATTCATGAGATGATCCTCACGGCATCAAGCCGTGATGACTCATGGTTTAGAGGGTCCTGGAGGAAGGGAGGGGTGGAGCTGGTTGGCAGGCAGCTTGCTGTGATAAACCCTCTGTCCACAGTGTGTTGGGTTCGAGCAGGCCTCGGCTTACAGAGCTGCCTGTCTTCTCCCCTTCTCTCTCTGTGGGTCGGGTGGACACAGCTTGGACTGTTCTCCGAGGAGGCGGGGCTTCTGAGCAGCCCGTCGTTCCTGCAGGCAGCACATTCTTGCGCGTTTGCCCTGAAAGGACACTCTGTGTGAGATGCAACTCGAACCCACAACCCCAGTGGGTGTGCACACACTCTTTACATATTCGCATGTCTCGAACCACGTGATCCAGTGGTGACCTGTCGCTCTAAACGATGGAGGTTCCAGAGGGATTCTTTTAAAATTTAAACAACATCATTGGTCAGTTCGTTTGTGCTGGTAGAAATATTGTAACGCAGCTGCTGGAATGCAGTAAATGCTATTAGTTGTGGCAGTATAACATAAGAACTTTTATTTGTAATAAAAGCAGCGATTCTGAATTTATCAGCGAGTTTGATTCCGTCTCTTGTTTTGACTGTCTGTTGGAAGCATTGTGTTCTTTCAAACTATATCTATTTTAGGCTACGTCCACGTTAATCCAGATCCATTTTAAAACTGTCTTGTTTATCTGCAGTATGTTTTGGCCTTCCATCCACATGCCTGATGGAAATGACACAGGCCCAACTTCATGTTGTACCAGCTAACACACTTTAATAACAAATTCTTTTGGTCCTGCACTGTATTTTTGCATGAACGGATGTTACTTCGTTAAACTTGAATAACATAAAACTGTACTGTTTTTTTGCTAGGTGACACATTGCTATCATCACAGCTAGTATTATTAAATATGCCATTCCATTACTTGTAAACTTTGATATGTCTTTCAGCGTTTTATTGTGTCTCCTGTAAAAGAGCAAAAAGAGGGGGGTTGACTTATTCCAATCACTGCCCGTTTGGTTTATTTGTTATCCGCGGGGCCTGTCACTGGGTGTGAATGTTTAGCATCCTTTGAGGTCATTATTGGGCAGATGTGGATTACATTAGAGTCGTTTCCTGGACCCCTGAAGTGCCAGAGGACCCCCAACACCAACTGCTCCCCTCTGGATGTAGAGTTGAAGGAAGGGAGGATGGGCCATCCCGGAATTCTGTGGGATGTGTTTGGTCTTGTTGTGCAATTGCAGCCCAGTTAAGATTTTTTTTGAGTGGTTTAAACTAAAGCAGCTGTGATGACCCACATTCCAAGCTTATCCCATGTGACTGTACTCGGGAATCTTGCACAAGAACCGGGCTAGTTTGAAACGCCCACTGAGAGGGAGGGGTGACTCATGGAAGAAGTGAGGAGGTTTTGTCTGGGGATTTGGAATGGGAACACTGGGATAAACAACAGGATATACAGTATTCCCCAACACCAGTTTTTGTCTTATGCTCTGTATTTAAGATTTCCTTTCAGCCTCCTACAATGCGTGTAGACATTTCACAATCAATTTAATAGATAAATGCTCTTTGCTCTTTCATGGAATTTGTATTCCACTATAGCAGTTAGATGGTGTATGATACAGTTTGATATGATAAAGCAGGGACATTGGTTTCACCTTAGAGTACATTTTTTACCAAAATCAGAATTATGTTAAATAATATCCCGGCTAATGGTAGTGAATGGTGCCTGAGATTGTAATGTTTTAAAAAGGACATCCATCATAAAAGTGATCCATACGATGCCAGTGGGATAATAAATGTCTTCTGAAGTGAAACAATATGTTTGGGAAAGAAAGATTAATATTATTAATAAATAAAATGAGATTACTAAGCGTTAGATTATAGGATCATTTAATTGTCAATGAACTGTTCCTAAGCGGTTTTGATTCACGTTGCATTAACCACAGATTGGAAGGTCAATCAACTCTAAGCAAACATTCTGTACCGTCCTGATTCCAGCAGAATTTGGGTCAGAGAGACCCGTGTGATCCAGACTGCGGAGGACAGGCAGGCCTTCCAGGCTGCAGTGTGTGTTTTCAGGCCCAATTTAATGTCACCTCACATTGGCTGCAGGCCAAGAATAGCAGTACTTAATAATCCCAAGCACAGACCTTGTGCTTGTATGACGGCACAAGGAGAGATTGGCCAACCACGATAAGCAACAAAAATAACCTTCAATGTTACTTTTCAATGTCAGAGCGCAAATATGCTAGTTTGGCTCTGGTCTGCGCTAAGTCTCGTCATAAATGTCTGGCTTGGGATGATTCAGTCAAAAGTAAATTGATTTCTAGCAGCTAATATCAGTGAGTCGGACCCAATGGTGGGTAAAGAACAAGGTCCAGCCTCAGGAACAGTGTGATCTTTGGCCCCCGTGTGTTTGTTGGTTTTGCCTCGTCTCTCATGGGTCTTTCCATGCATCTGTTATGTAGCTTAAAGTGTTGCGTCATCCAGAACTCCGTCCCCTTATGGCGAACAGACTTCCTCTTTCTGCACACAAACACACATTCACAACCCCTCCAAGGGTTAAAACTGACAGGCCGCTGTCAGAGTTCTGCCGGACGTCCAGCGTCACCCCCTCCAGCACCCGTGAGATGTTTGTCTCACAAAACCACTCAGATTCTCCAGCTGCGTATAAACTTAGAGTCAAATTGCAGTTCCCTGCCCCCAGCTAAACCAAATGTACAACCACCCATTCCAAACAGTGGACAAAGATTCCCCAAAATACAGGCAGTCTCATGTGGATGGAGATGGGTGTGTCTTCATTTATCATTGCATACATGTTGTCTTGCGTTCTTTTTTAAAATAGTAGGCAGTAAACAGTGCGTACTCCGCATGTGTTCCATTCCAAAC
>JAZGTI010013180.1:0-15067 GCA_036877585.1 Botia kubotai
AGAATAGAAGAGGTTGGAATTAGACTGTATCTTCTCTACCCTGCCTCTCTATGGCCTTCTCTTAAAAATACATGTCTGGTTTGCTTTCAGAAGCCGCGACAGAGATGCGTTGCGCAACATTTAATTGAAAAAACTATTCAAACCAACTGTACTTTAGCTAGCGAAGGAATGGAAACAGCCAGCCATCATTGTACTTGACTTGACCTTTACACAAGCAGTTTTAAAGGACGAATAAAAGATAGAAAGGTGATTTATCAGGTTCTCCTGGGCTGAAAGTCTCCTTTTGAAGGTCAAATGGTAAAACACCTTTGAAATGACTTGAACACGAGGACATCACATTGATACAAAGGGAAAGGCTTTGTGTTCATATTGGTATAATGTGTTTAGACTGGAAAAGTTGGACATGTTAAAATACAGAAAGATGCTGTTTTAATACTCGTGCTGCAAAGTGGTAAGACTATACAGGGGACGTGCAGGCTGAAAAAAGGTGTGATACAAAACTATGACCATGTAAAACCACCAGGGAATTATTTATGTAAATATAATTTACATTTATAAATATTGGCAGTGCATTTAAGTTATACATTTGATCAGTATGTGAGTTCCCTTCGAACATCGAATCGAACCCACAACCCACAAACGCAAATGCATGACAGGAACATAACATAGGAATTTAATTAAAAAACGGATTATATTGGTAAATTTAGCACCTATGTAAACTCTGCTATATCAGGTGGGTAATTAATCAGATTCATTTTGCACGAAAATTAATGTCAAAACAAATTTTGTACATGAATTGACCTGCGTCTCATTCTTTTGTTGATAACCACTAAGAGAAGTCATTTTAATAATGGTCTTAGAGTACATTGTACCTTCTTAGATGTTCCACAAACCTGCTTATTATATTTTTCCTCTTTTTTTCCTCACACATTTTTTGTTTAATTATAATTTTCATTGGCTTCCTCTCCATATGCTCATTTACGAACATACACGTTCTCTCACCTGCTGTTGAACTTCTCAGGATGTTTCTCCCTCATCAAGTGAAAGCGATGTGCGATGGATGCGTCCTACAGGAAACAAGAAACACAGGTTAACTGTTTTCCTTTACTAAACATACAAAATACTGACTTGAGTCTTTGGCTAATGAGCAACAGTGTTGTTGGCAGGCTGTGGGGCCTAGAGCACCCACTCTAATTCAAGGGCTTACAGCTGAGGAACAGCACCCTTGGGCCAAACTGCACAGCCATGTAACTGTTCAGACATGACCCAGATCATAGCCCACAACAAATCCTGCTAATCGATCAATGTTTAAAATGGAAACCATTCTAAATTCACTTTGCTGTGGCTTATTGAGAGGACTGCCCCATTTCAAATCGGCGCTAGCTGTGACTCTGTCGTGTGCAACAAAAATAGCCATCTCTAGAAAACAAAAGATGCTCAGGTATTAACAGACTCTTGTTTTTACATCATGTGCTTGTGTGCAGTGGGGGAGGGGTCTGTAAAACCATCTCTGTTGCTGAGGGGAAGATAATCGCGCAGATAGGCCTGCTGGACAAAGTACACAGTTCTGGAAATGGGGCCACACAACTGTCTGATGAATATAAAACAGTGAAGCTGGATGATGGTATCAGCAGGAAAAGGGCTTTCCAGGAATGACAGAGGAGGGGAGGAAAGAGAAATGAACATTCCACCTAAACCAAGTGACAACACAGCTTTTAGAAGTGTGCACTTTATCAGACACATAAATGACAGTTACCCTGAAAAAGACAATTACAGAGATTTTCTGCTAAATCTCTAGACTGTTTCACATATTCCTGGAAGCTATTACTTTTGTCAGGGGAAAACAATGGCTGATTGGCTGGTTATGCAACTACCTTGTTAAACACGATCCTTGAGAAAACGTATCCCACAATGCTCATCTACAAAAGCTGTTGGCACAAGATTCAAATGTTTTACGTGATCATGTCAGGATTAGGAAAACCTTTTCATGAAATTATGTTTTTATTATGTTTTAAACATTAAAAGTAAACGAAATATACGTTGACTGAAGAAACAATCTGCCAAGAAAACAAACACATTTTGACACTGAAATCTGACTGGAAACGAGCAGAAGTTCAGCTACTGACAGGAAGGATGAAGTACAGTGCTTGTTTTGGGACACAGCATTTAAAATGCCACTGGAGCACAACTGAAACCATTAAAATGTTGCTAGGTGCATTTTCTACAGAAATGCGACAGACACTTGGCTGAGTTAAAGCATACGTTTTTGCATTCGCAGCTGTCAGTGAAGCAGCCCTGATTAAAATCAAAGCAACAGCGCTGCAACAGAAAAGCTAATTGATAAATCAGGTCTGCCACCGCAGCTGATTATTCCCATATTTACACACGCACACATAAAGACAGAAGAGCTCAAAGCCACCACATCCTTCACGAGGGCCCAAATCT
Source organism: Botia kubotai (assembly GCA_036877585.1). Classification (NCBI taxonomy): domain Eukaryota; kingdom Metazoa; phylum Chordata; class Actinopteri; order Cypriniformes; family Botiidae; genus Botia; species Botia kubotai. The sequence continues at coordinate 2,446 of JAZGTI010013180.1, forward strand.
GAAGACATGCACACACAAACGTAACATCTGTCTCTGAGTTTCGCCGCGTGATGCGCGTTGGATGTATTGCTCACCGCGTCACAGGCTCAGACAGGGAGGAAGTGTGCGAGTGTGAGATTCTCAGGGTTTGATAACTGCTGGCGCGCCGATCAAGCCGCGAGCAGACGATGCTACGTTAGCACCTGCGCTGGCTTCCTGCCCGTGCTTGCAGGTGCTGTAGTGGTCACATGGGAGAGGGTACAGGAGGTGTGGGGGACGTATTCTGCACGTATCCAAACTTTAGCCATAAAGCATTGTGCTCTGCTGATCTTTAAACAGGCTTTGAGTAGTGTTAATACAGATACAGTACACTGACGTGTGTTGTTTACAGTTAAGAGACACAATGGAACAATGACACATTTACAAATGTATGTATTTAAGAGATGCTTTTATTCAAAGCAACGTACATATACACATATACAGGAACCCATGACATGGTGTTGCTAATGGCACACTCTACCAATTGAGCTACAAGAAGACAGGACAATAAGATTTTTCCCAAACTGTCATAAGTAAGATGGCAGATCGTGTGTGGTGAGTATTTAAAACATAGTTACTCGCCCCAACTTTCTTTGGATCAGGACAAACGGATCAGAACACTTTTCAATCATAAAAGCAGTTACACTTGTCTTTTCACTACGCATGTGGACAACATCCAGATAAAAAAGTTACGTGTAAATAAGGACAATGTGACCCTTTTCTGTTTTTTTCTGGATATTTTGGGGTTTTGAAACAGCCATAAAGGTGTTTCACAAACTGTCATGTGTGAAATTGTAAAGGACAGTACGCACAGCACCTCATGTAAGACAACATGTGACAGATGACGATCGCTGATTTGAATACCATGACAGAATCAGCATCTCATTACGCATCTCTACAGAAAACAACACAACTGATTAAAGCCAGGAATCTGCCCTCAACATACACCGCCCCTCCCAAAGCATTTGTTTTATGTCCTTTCGTGGTCGGAGGCATTAATCGCACATTTTAAAAGATTACAAACAACAACAAACCTCAAAACCAAACAAACAAACTCAAGATCTTGGATCGAGATCTGCATCAAAATATCACCATCCCTCTGAGACGAAGCTTCTGTTTGGTTCTCAGCCGTCTATTTGTGATGTATATTTTCAAACAGTTTAGCTAACCAGTTATAAAAAACCTCTGGGGCGTTGTGATTCATCCCAAACTGTGCGCTATGGGGAGCAGGGACACCGTGTCCTACACTAGACATATCCTGTCCCTGTGGCATGGAACTGTGGGCTTAACTGTTCTTGGCATTCTCTCTTTGCTACCAGGCTAAAGGTTATACATAATATAAGAGTTTATGTCCTTGACAGATGACTTCTGCATATCTAGCAGCTTCCCAGCTAATCATTTTAGGTTCTAAGAACATTTCCAACGTAACAAAAATGTTAAAAATGTTATTAAAATTCAGAATGTCCAGCTTCAAAATTAAAATTTAAAATTAAGTTAAACATTAAAATGAAAAATGTATGTTAACGTAAAATTAACTTTAAATTTTAAACATTTTTTAAAAACATTCCGCTCACTACTTAAGAATAACATTAGCCAATGTTCTCTAAAAACCCAATAGCTGGGTTTCCTCTAGCCCAACTGGTAGCCCAACGATGCCAAGGTCACGGGTTCGATCCTTAACAAAATGTAGCTTAAATGCACTATAAGTGGCTTTGGATAAAAGCATCTACCAAATGCATAAATGTAAATCTATGGAGGAATTAATCACCTGGCCCAATCATTACAACACAGTCTTCTTGAGAAAGCATCTTTGAATGGGGTGAAGAGGTGAAGAATATTAAGTGAGTTGATATTCAGGCCGCTGTGATTGGTGTGTTCACACCGGGTTATTGTGGCACGCTATCAAGTCAGCGCCCATCTGTGCTGCTGTCAGCTCGGCGGGGAGCAGGTGCGCACGGGACTCATCGCAACACTGGTAGCGCATCTGAATGAGATCCACATAAGCGTGCAGGTGAATCATGTAAATGATGTATGTTTAGATCTCTGGAGCACATTTGCGAGGTGAATGGAGAGGTGAGTGCTGTTTTCCTTCTATCTTTAAGACTGGCCAGGTGTCACTCAGCACGGTCATTTGTTATGGTGGTAACCTGGTCTGATTCTGGCAGCCACATACTTCCTGTCACTGATACTTCCCCTGACCTTCAGTCTGTGCCAGTTCTATAGCCCTCCACATACACACAAATACACACACACACAAACACAGGCTGACAGCTTCAAAAATAAACACTCTTTTCACAGATCGAATAAATTTACTTTTAAAAATCGAATAAATCTCTTAAACGGTCACTCCTTGACCTCGCTGCGTGATCTCTGCAGCATTTTACAGCAAAATCACTGTCAAACGAACAGAAAGGGAAACTACCTCAAACAGGAAATGCCCATAATTTCTTAAATTTGTAAGAGCAACAGTCTCTTACTGACATAAAGAGAATATATTTAGCTCACCCCACTGCTTCATGCAAAATAAACGAGTTTGAAGTGAAAAAGTAATATGAATTTTTCATACGTAAACATTTTTAGTGAAGCAAAAATGACTTGAGAGTGCCTTAACATCAGAAGAGCGACTAATTACACAAGAGAAGAAAAGCGTGTCTTTAGACCAAGCGAATAGTGGTGCTGGTATTAGCTTAGGACAGCATGACTTAGACTATGCTAATAGCAAAACTGGTGTTAGCACAGTCAATCTGAAATGTGTCCCTGGGCAGAACCGACTGTGTTACTGGAGATGAAGGTGTGGTATGACACCACACCAGCGAGAACATGATGGAAGCGCGGCAGTTCTCCAAGCGCCTCCTTGGGGAAGGTGAGAGGCTAACGCAGATAAGTTGTTGATGTCAGGAGAGCTGGTTAGATTTCAGCTCCCAGGCCTGGGGGAGATGGTATTGCTGGAGATGAACATGGCGAGGTGTCTTTAATGACTGCTGACGAGGTGTGTTTGCTGTCTTTAATTCCCCCCTGAGAGATTATTTCCAGTGAGGTCTGGATCAGAGGATCGCGATGCCATGTTAAGTCAGCATGTGTCAGAAATTGGATTCACACTGGTGCCAGGCACTGCCTCCCACCCCCATCAGGTGCTCTTGTTTGGAGTGAGGGATCATGCATGCAGGTATTTAATACCTGGAATAAACTATCTGTTTAGCGTTCCATTGAACTTAATGGCAGAAGCTTGGCTGGCACCAGTATGTGGGCCTGGAGAAACATTTGTACACGAGCACTCCGTTCTAAACACAAAAAAGGGTTTGCAAACAAATGCTACTTTGTTAAAATATACAGCTACTTTTAAATGAATGTCAATAAAGAATGACTTCTTCCTGTGTCCAGATGGTACAGTTGTGGCAACTAAGGGCTAATGGCTCATGCTAACTAGCCAAACCTTGGTGATGGCTGGGAGGCACTAAACCCCTTTTCTAACTTTAGTTTAATATTTGAGCCACGTTCAGTGTCACTTGATCAGTCAACAGACAGCATTATTGCAACCAAAAAACGCTCGACAACATGAAAGAGACACAGATTCAAGTCCTGGTGCTATTCACCCTCCTTCTAATTTCCTGTCATTCACCATCGCATCTGTCTAATAAAAAGGAAAAACTTAAATAAATGTAAAAAAATGAATGGATCTGCTTGATGGACTTGTTGATGGACCATTTGAATGGACTTGTATGGATTTGTATGTGCATTTTGCGATGCACATTTCTTGGTCATTGGTAATTCGTTTATCTAAACAGAAAATGAGCTCTTTGACAGTCAAATGAAAAACAAGCATCCTGGTGGTGATGATAGCGGCGTGGAAGCCACGAACGCCATGGCAACCTCAATGGATATTGGCTGGAAAATGTTAAAGGCTGAAACAGCACACAGCATTACTAATGATTACATCAGTGCATGAGTCACTAGCACTGCTTTACTCAGGTGTCAGTGGCTCCCAATGCGGAGCCATCTGTCCTGTCCTCCTGGACTCCCAGCACCCTGTTCCTCTGCTCCAGCATCATGCCACGCCACGGTATCGTGATTTCAGACGCAGAACAAGGACGCCGACAGCCTCCTACAACACTTTTTGTATCCACCAAACTTAAATCTAACGAAAAGCAATGACTAAATTGAGATCAGATAGCATGAGATTCTCAAGCAACAATTATTATATTCATGTATTTCACAGACACTTTATATTTTTTATTAAAGTGCATTTAAAGTACACGTTTGATTAGTCTGTTTTTCTACAACCTTGGCATTGCAAGTGTCACACTCTACTAGCTACACAAACATTATCAGATCCCAAACAGCTAATTTCTCCGTATTATTAGGTATTGTGAACGTAGTAGTTAGTCATGACATGACAGCCATTTACTTTCATATTTTAAAGTATTCTTAAGGTTATGTTTGTAAATTGTACGCCACTAGCAACACCAAAAGAAAACGCAAAAATAACAACAAAAACCGCCTCTTGGTTGAGCCAATTTTTGGGCCAGTCAGAATGTTTAAAAGTAATACACAAATGGTTTATTTAATATGGTGAGGATAGATGAACTTTTTGGTTTAAAAATTACACATTTGATCTTTAAACTAAGTAGTCCATTTTTTTAATATATTGATGTCTTGTAAGAATTAACACCAGTGCCAAGCCATGCAACGACCCACATGGCACAGTCAGTCCACATCACAAGACTCTGGGTTCACAGTATGGGCCCATTGTCCCTTCATAGTCAGCACTCAGACTGCTTAAACCAGCAAACTGTATCATCATCACACAGAGACCCAACATAACGCACTGCATTGTGTTTACCGAATCTTTGCTCTAGGTTTAATTTTAACACACTTTGACCCAACATCCATTAATATTGTTATGAATGTTTCCTTAATCTAGATAATATTATAAAAAATCTGCACAACGCTGCAATTCATAAGTTATTTAATAACAAACTCTGTATTATATAATGCTAAACAGATTATGAGTAAATGTACAATCAAACAGTCAAAACCATTTAATCTTTGATTAAAACATTTTATATAAATAATTATTATTAAAAATACATTAAGTAATGTTTTTTTTTTCACATTATGTAATGCTTGGTTTTTTTGAAGGGTTGCCAGTGACGATGTCTCTAGATACCGAGTGTTTATTTTGAATCTCATTTTTGTTCGTAGCAAACTTCAACAACAATTTCTCAGTTCTTCTACACAAATGACAACATTTATGCGGTCGGCGCCATTGGCTGATGAAAACACAGCCCATACTGGAAACAGTGGGATGCTAAGCCGAGTTACATAACGCCCCTAAAGTGCCACATTCCTTCATCCTTTTTTTTTACACCATCTCATCTAATACTTTTCGTGTGCGCCTCCTGCCACTCTGCACACACTTTTTATCAAGCAGGTCAGGTGGCCTTTCAGATCACTCCGCTATTTCTGGCCATTCTAAATGTGGACTACCTGGCACACAGAGATAAAGCAGCATTCATCCAACACACCTGGGATTAGCCTGATTATAATAGAATATTGGACATTTTTCAGAAATGAAAGCAGACCTGCCATTTATAGCAGCCTGTTCTAAAAACAGAACAAAAATTAATCACTAGCTAAACAAAGGGAGGGAGATGTGCTCACCGAGACTCACCTGGGCCCTGCGCCAGCAACACACACAAAATCAGCATTTTTATAGATGACCTAATGGTCATTCCTTGAATTTTACCCTAATCTTGACATAATTACTTATATTATTAGTTAAATACTGAAGATTTTGCATATTATTTTGAGCTCCAGAGCAAGTTCTTTCAGTACCAGAAACTGACTATCTATTTATCTGATAAAAGTCTTTCATTAGTTGTAGTTATTTGTTATATAATCTACCAAACATGTTGGTTTACACAAACAAGTGGCAGAAGTGGACGTAGTTTGCGAAGGACAGCTTCTTCCTCTAAAAAAAATAAATAAAATATTGATTTGACATTTAACTGCTCTCATAATAAATGCTTGATTATAACAACAGCCTGGGATATAACATTTGAACAGTAGAGGGTTGCTAAGCAACTGTGTGAGAAGGAGAAATCTGTGCAATCATAAATCAAGTCACAGGCATGAAACTGTTTCGGACGCATTAAATCACATCAGTAAAGTTTGAACATGTTATTGTTCCTCTGACAATGATAATTAATCCAAATGCTACATGAGAAAACAACATTTAATTAATCACAAATTACTTGAAAGAAAAGTTTAGCCCCAGGCCTGGGTGAAAAAACAGAGTGAGAGAAGAGAGGGATGCTGACTGATGACTGAGGGAGGAGAGAAAGATGGAGGAGTTGTGACGATTTAGCATCTTGTAAAAATGCAGCCTCTGTTATAACAACTGAACTCAAGTGACTTTTGAGGACACTGTGATGCTAAGCCTCTATGAGTTTTAGGAACCAGTATCAATGTGTAATATGATTCTCACCACTCCTATGGAGAAGTAGTTGTTGACTATGCTGTAGGGCACAGGGTCGCCCTTCTCCTCCTTATCGTCAGGGATGATGTCAATGTTCCAGCGGTCCAGCAGCACCTCAGTGCTGTGCTCGATATCCCTGAGGAACTTCACCAGACTGCCTCCTTCATAACCTGTCAATCACAACACAGAAACAGGAAGTGAAACTACGGAACAGGAAATGACAATATAAAAGTGTAAATGCACATAGAACATGTACACAATAAACATTTCTAAACAAATACTACAGTAAGACAATGTTGTATTCTGTATGACTGAAAACGATTTACTCATATACTTGTGTCCATCCTTAATCTGGCTATAGTATGACTTTAAAAAACTTTAAATACAGTCATTTGGATTTCTTTCATAAGACTTTCAATGTGTGTTTTTAAAGCTCCGTTTCTTTCATTGTAAGTGCATGAAATAAAGTGACCAGCACTTTCCTCGAAATTCCTCCATATGTGTCTACAGAGGAAAAGACATTCAGGTTTGGAATGGCCTGAGGGTCAGGAAACTATGGGTGAGTTTTTGTTTTGGATAAGCTGCTCCTTTAAAAATGAAACGCAGCTCATCCTGATGACTTAAGAGATAAACTCAGTTGATTGATTACACCACTAAGGAGCTGAACTTTATGACCTGGGAGGATTTAGTCAATGCCTGGCAACCCATCTGCATGACATGATAAAGTCTTTGTGCCATATAGAGGATCCCTGAGGTGGATGAATTGCAATTACTTCCTAGATCTAACAGGCAGGATACAGGGCTTGCGTGTTGCATCACCATCATAAAGGTGCCGTCTCTTAACGAGGGACGTCACGCTGTGAATCAGGTGGGGACTGGATCTCCCGCCTGGCAACCATAGCAGGAAAAGCACATGTGCAATGACACCCAGGTGTTCAAGTCTGTCGCTCTGAACAAACACGGAGGCGCTTCCAGACGTACGTTACGCTCACATGCTAACTCTACCCTGCATACAGGCGATACACGTCTAAGTTAACTCACGTGCAAAGATAAACCAGACAACAATCTAAAGTTAAATTATAGGTACATTTACACAAAACCTTATGCTTGCACAAACCACACACAAGCAGACACAGGAAGCACTGATATGACGCTAATTAATTCAGCAGCCATGCACACCTGTCTGACAAGCACACGCAAGCAGGCTCACTGATGCATATCATTCCGTCATAACATACCGTACAAACCCACATTTCTAATTAGGAACACATAACCATGCTGGAATAAAACAGAGCATGTCTCTGGTGCATCTTGTTTTGGAAACCAGTTGTACGTCTACATAAACTCATTCCAAAAACAAAAGTCAATGTGAAGTTATCTGTTATCTGTCTAGACTACATCCAGATGGAATTTTGCGCATTTTCTGTTAGGCAAAATCTGTGGAATTCTTCAGAATGAATTCAAATGTGGCAAAATGTGTTAAAATGAGCTAAGAATACTACTCTCTTATTGGCTAAAAGCTAAAAGCGCTATCAAATGAGGCACTGTATTTGATAAATATGCGTGCACTGGGGCACACGTCAAATTTTGTGAATAATGAGAGTTCTGTGGATCTATGAGATCTGAGAGGGTTGTCTTAAAATTTTTATTTCAAGGGGTTTATAAAAAATTGCACTTAGAGTCAAAGAATTCAACGTAAATTCATGTTTCATTTCAAAGTCCTTTACTAATTTAATCTGAACTTCTGGTGGGCAGACTCTAATTGGTTCTCACCTCCGCCCCATCGCAGACAGCGAGCGAGGTCATTCCCGGTACCCAGTGGCAGAATCGCGACAGGCGGGTGCCGAGCAAAACTGGCCTTATCTGTTGTGGAACAATAAGAAAAAAGAATGAATGCTTTTCCACATTTCAGCTTAATGTGCTGTGACAGCTATAGCACATACAACTCAAGTTTCTTTAACACATCAATTTGTATTAATCCTATATAACATTCTCACAAACATAAATGAAAATTTGAAATTAAAATGTGTTCCTGATATTCTGAGGCAAGCGGCGGGACGCATCTGCTGAAGACAGGCCGAGTGTTGAACTGTATCTTTTTGTCCTCGCGCTGACGGTCCCTGCGTGGCTCGTTGCTGTGTGCACAGGGACCGCGGGGACGATGTTTTCGGTGCCGGTCCGTATGGCGTGATTTACTGCTTAACCGCAGGGGCTCTCTGAGTAATCGTCAGCAGCAGGCACTTTCTAATACCAGTCAAACTTGTGGGGGTGAAGAAGCGATCACAGAGCAGCACTTCCAGCTTGAAAGCTAGCAGGAAAAGCTGCTCCTAAATCAGCGTTTTAGAGCCGCTGGGGCGAATGACTACACACGCTCTGCCTTCCTCACTTTCTACTGAGATGGGCTAAAGATCTAAAGGGATAAAAAACATCGCTCTGATCTGAGTTCAGGTTTCAGCATCGTCAACCAATTAATATCAAAATAAGGGTTAGGAGAGCAAACTGATGTATAATCAGCACTTAATGGGGATACGTAGGACCGCATACGCCGGTTGCTCTCCAGTGCTCATCCATTATCGTCAATATGGCTGTCAGTGGGGGGAATGACGGCCCATTATCTCTCTGCTGCTGTCCTGCATTCGCTCGAATGAAAGAGGTCACAGATGAGTCGATGCTCTCCATAGAAACAATGATTTGTGAAGCACAATCTTTCACAGGCCTGTCAAATGTCATGATTGTATGTGGGACCTAAATAAGAGCTACGGAGTGACTCACTGGAGAAGCTAATATTTTAAAGGCTTGTAGATAAATGAATGCAAAACAGCATCAAATATAAAGTGTATAAAAATGTTCGCAGAGCGCAGTCAAACGAGGCAATTGCATACAAAGATCTGTATTACAAATGAACATTTTTGAGGTTTACATAATTTGCTTTGGTCGTATCAGAAAACGTTCAATTCAAAAATAAAGGTGATATTGACTTAATTTTGCTCTATGAACGAATAGATGCTCTTGTAGTCTGACGAAGCTCGGGAAAGCACGGATGCATACTCACCAATGCAGTCCAAAATCCACCCCACTGTTCCATCGCCTCCACAGGCCAGCACGCGGAAATCAGGCACGTCTCGAAAAAAGTTTAGCCTGGTAGACATGAAAATAACGAGACAGTAGTAAAATAAATAATCACGTTAGATGAGAGAGAACTTTAACATACAATACCTGCAAACATCAGCTTGAGACATTAACACACGCAAATTAAAAAAGTATGTTTCATCAAGTATGTACCACTTTAAAAGCTGGCCATGGGCTTTGAATAATCTATAAAAGACTTTGAAGTGTATAAGAAATCTAAGATTTGTTTCATTGCCAAAATAAGAAGAACAGGGCTGAGATTTCAGGAAGTAGAAGCATGGAAACTAAAGCAGGTCAAAGGCTGGAGAAAACATCACCCTCTGCTGGTCAGAAGCGTGCAGTGCACGAGATCTGCTACAGCACGAATGCAGTCACAAAACTGTACAATATTAATTCTGTGTGTCCTCTCTGCATGAGTTCTGGAATGTTCTGACAGAGCGAAACAAATGCTACAAACAATGCAGTCAATCAGATTCAAAACAACAGCTTTCCAGATTTCATAGTCGTACATTCTCAGGTTTGCTGCTATGATGCCATGGTCATGCAGCAGTCGTTTAATCGTTTACAGTTTGCATTTGGCTAAAACTATGTCAACAGCTAACACAGTGCTGACAGGGCAGTCCGCTCAACCTCAACAGCTCAGCAACTGGAACAAGCTCTATGAAACCCAGCGAAGCCCGGATCAGCCTGGCTAAATGTTCTCTGCCTCAGCTGAATTCGTTATGCACCAGTTCTATTTAAAATGACAACACTCTCTTCTCTTGTACCGATGAGATTTTCATAAACAATTCCCTCTCCAAGGACAGAGAAGCAGCAGAAAAACAGACGCTTGTGCCATCTATGTGTTTTTCCTTATAAAGCTATAATAGCGGCCTCTTCAGCGCTGATGCTTAGCAAAATAAGCACTCTGGTCTATTTTCATCTCTCTATCTTTTGATCTCCACTTAGAGCCCTGAGTGTCAATCACTCGCAATGAAATAACACAAGAGGCAAAAAGAAAGAAACAGACCCTTTAAAACGAGCATTTTCCAGTCTTAGCTATTTTCTTTGAATTCGCATAGAGGGTTTGTTCTGATTATCTGAAATACATAATAATCACAAATGATAAATGATGTAAATGATTAAACCATAATGATCATACATCACATTACATTTAATCGCTTAACAGATGCTTTTATCCAAACTGACTTACATATGAGGAAAACATAACCAATTGATCATAAAAGATCCAACAATCCAAAACAAAGTCATGCAACTAAATATCACAATTCTGGTTATTAAAGAGTAAATCAGAATAGCAGAAAGCTAAAACAGAAGTATGAGAGCTAAGAAGCAAGAGAAAGATTTATTTTTCCTTTTTAAAGTGATTCTATTTATAGCTTATCAGAGGTCATCAATCGAATGTATCTGTGACATCATCAAAAAACGAGGCGTTAATCATCAGCGTGTGATCAATGAGAGCAAGCGAAAATAAATATCAAAAACGTATTTTGGGACGTTTATATAAGAAACAAATTCCTTCGCATCTGCATGCCAAACTATCTTTAGCAGAAAACCTACCTCATCGTCACTCGGTCTATTATAAGCTATGTGCACCATACAGCACAAAAGCACTGCTTTAAACTCCTCCAATAATGCTTCTGCACGCTTCTTTAAATGTACAAATGATACGTGACCGCAAGGAATATGCTAAAATTAGGAACTGCAGAGTAAGACCATGTTATGTGACACGCATAATAAATCAAGCCGTGATGGCCAGCACACGCGTTCCCCACACAAAACATAACAACACTGATATTCCCAATCACATCATTAAAGAAAAGAGAAGCATTTTTAGTTCTCACCATGACACAAACTCAAATAGAAACAGAACAGGTGGGGGAATACGTGGCAGAGTAAATAACAAGAAAATTTCAATGAAGGGGCCCGCCATCTATATGGTTATGAATTCATTACATGATCTTATTGTTTTCCATGAATGAAATTAGCAATATCACAAGATCTTTAATCCACCTCACTGTCTCTCTGTATGAATGGKCTCTTGAGTTGCTCTAGTCGTGACCTCAGAACGTTGTGTGGGGGAGAGGGGAGGGGGGGTGGCTGGGGTAGAACAGGGTAAAACCTGCTTTCCTGTGAACAAACCACTATTGCTTAGCTTCTGTTCTCCCTCTTTATATTTGTCTGTCTTACCTTTTCCTGAATGAGAGTGACTGTTGCACAACCGCAGGATGCTGAACAGAATGTACTAATGCATTTGAGTGGGTTTGTGTGTGACTCTGAAAGAGTACACCACAGTGAAAGTAAGAGCACACGAGAAATAAAAAAATCACAGATAATGTTCTTTCAATAATGGCCATCGTGCTCCTGTGTCTTCTATGGGGCACCAGTGGCGGTCCTGGGTGAACTGATGCCCTCAGAAAGATAAGAACAGCAACAAAAAATCCCATATATATATATAAAAAAAAAAAATATATATATATATATATATATGACACATCTCATGCTTCGCAAACTTCTCCTGAGAAAAATGCTGTCTGACTGAGAGCTTTCTGCATCAAACTTCTCAGCTTTGTGGAGATACCGAAGTCTGCCATCAAAAGTCTGCCATTTTAATATAAACTCAAACATCTCTCGTCAAATTCCTCTGAGATCAAATTATCTAGGCTATGCTAACAGTAATATACTCTTACTGTATGTCAACAGTTGTCTCATTTACATCTGTTTATTTTTCACCTAATGAATTTTATGAGAAACAACTGAGGCAAAACTTAAACGTAACTAAGAATCTCCATTAGGTCTCTTGAGCAACTGCCGATCAATTAAATTTTCCTCTGGAGAGTTTCCTCAGCAGCTGGAGCTCAGAGTTCAGACATGTGCCCTATATTAACATAACTCTCTAAAAGATTAAAAAAAAAACCTTATTCAACCTCAAAGAATAATGGTACTACAGCAGTGAAACTGTCCACAGCCACTGCTATGCTACTGAACTGGTTCCAC
>JAZGTI010013181.1:0-15066 GCA_036877585.1 Botia kubotai
CTATTGTGTACCGGCATTCTTTTGTATCTTCCATGTTCCCCATTACATGCTATGTCATCACACAACACCAATCAGAATGATCCTAGTTTCATGTGTGCTTCAGACACTTGTACCACAGTGTCATCATATGATGCATCCCAAGTTCCCTTAAAAGGCAATGATCAAGCCAGAAGTTTCCGCAACTAAGTTATGCTGTAGGTAACACAAAAGAAGCTTCCTCAGCCTTACACATTAAGAAAACTGCAACAAAAAAGGAACATTTTAATTTAAATGCAACCTTTATGTGTGGAATATGAAATAATAATTTAGTGTTGTTCAGTCTAACACAAAAAATTCTAAATATTAAATATATTCTTGGGTGGTTAATGAATATCTTTATGGAAAATGTGTTTTTAATTAAGCTCAATATTAAAATATTTATAATATATAAAAGTATTTTCCAGATTATATTTGAAAATGTATGAACTCACCAATGACACCTAACTCTTACCCTTTGACATGACACGGTTTACACTTAAGCGGGATGTATGCAGTTACCCAATTTGCCCATGAAGTGTAGGTCAATCAATATTGTTACAATGCTTCAAAATAGCCAGGAGGGTGCAGCACTTACTCGGAAAACAGAACTGTAAACTTTAAAATGATCAATCAAGAGTTGTGAATCCTATTCCAGTTTACTTTGCTGATCCCTCAAGATTCACCAGAACCATCAGGCAGAAACACTATAACTCTGATTTGATTACATTTCTGATTTAACCTGCCATCTTCAGCCTTGTATCTTTTTTGATAATTATACACAGTGTTAATACACACAGTTAAGAAGCTCCTTTACAAGAAAATGCTTTTAAAAAAATTATTTATATAGCAACCAAAATTTCATAAAAAAAATTAATTGTATATTATAAAGGATGTGGAGTAATTCTCTAAATAGGCCTCTTTTTATTCTATACATCTTCAACCAGGGCCTTATTCAGGACACATTTAATGACTAAAGACTAGCCGTTGAGGTAATTGCCACTTTAAATCACTGGAAATAGCCTGTTTTTTTCCAACACCGTAAGATCCTGTGTAAAACCCTAAGCAATGAAAGCCAGATCAAGGCCATAGTTATGTGGTATTGAGAGTTCTCAGTGCCAAGACCACAAGATCAAGACTCCCATCTCTACTGGCCAGTGTAATTTGCTGAACACTTGACTTGTGTATGAATTCTACCCAGTGGTGTAGTCTAGTTTTTTTGTAGTGAGTATATTGTGATTTTTCCCTTCCTACATCATACTCACCTGTCCCAGAGTGACACCCCATAAGCACCACCACACTCACTAATGCACACAGTATGCATCTATATGTAGTTGAGAGCATTCTGAAAGGCTACTTGTCAGTTTATTATGAAAAAAAACAAAAGACTGGTAAGTGTTCATCACCATCTAACTCGGCCAGTTAGAGCTTAGCCTTAAATGTTATATGAATATGGTCCCTGGAGCACAGGTTTTATGTGCTAGCAATTTTCAATGCACAATAAGAGAGCAAGTTACAACTATTGTTATTATATAATGAAAAGATGAGTTATCAGTAGCAGTATTAACAGTGAACATTTGTGCAGTTCTGTCACCAGTGTTTCTCACTTGCAAGACTATGGGGGGTGGACTTCATCCCTTCTAGGGGGGTCCAGGGGTATGCTCCCCCGCAAGAGAATTCTGTAGATCTGGTGAATTTTGAGAGCAAAACTAAGTGACTAGAACTATGAAGAAACAATGTTGTGCTCCAGTAGTAATTTAATCAGGGGTTGCATAGATATGACAAAAGTCACACAAAACATGGTAAATAACTTCACAAATGATCAAAACATATGCTTCACTGTATGAATTCTTGTTAAAGATAGAACATTTGTCAGACTACCTTGGTGTCTGAAATGTAGCCCAGTTAAATAATATAATGCTACTTGCACAGTTTGTGGTCACATTTAGTGCATGTGTGCATGTCTGTGGCATGCACGAGCTGAAGCGGCAGTTGTGATGGGAGCGAGAGGTAGCAGTGATCTGACTGACTTAGAGTGACAAATGCTTTGTCTAAACAGAGATGCAAAGCACAACGCTAAAGATCTTTATTTTGTTATGTTTAAAAGTATTTCGGTTTGTTTTGAATCTGTTCTCTGCGATCACCAACACTAATTAGCCTCATTTTCTAGTTTCTGTAATGTTGACATTTATGTCATCTGCTGCAGCTGCAGTGTCATCCAAAGCAGCAGTAGTTTCAGGGACAGATTTACAAAAACACTGAGTGGGGTTGGAGTTTGCTTTCTTTTCATATCTCACATTAGTTAATTGTAAACTTGTGTCGACATATACAGAGCCTTGCAAAAGTATGTCTCCACCAGCTTTGCACATCTAGAGACTGAAATTTTCTCCCCCCAGCTCAGGGGGAGCTATTTTTAACAGCAAATTTGCGGCCTCCAACAGGTTTTCTTCCAGGATTGCCCTGTATTTAGCTCCATCCATCTTCCCATCAACTCTGACCAGCTTCCCTGTCCTTGCTGAAAAAAGCATGGATGGTGTGTTCAGGGTGATCAGCAGTTACTTTTCCGCCACACATAACGCTTTGCATTTAGGCCAAAAAGTTCAACTTTGGTCTCATCTGACCAGAGCACCTTCTTCCACATGTGTCCCCTACGTGGCTTGTGGCAAACTGCAAACTTCTTATGTCTTTCTTTCAACAATAGCTTTATTCTTGCCACTCTTCCATAAAGGCCAGATTTATGGTGACTTATAGTTGTCCTGTGGACAGATTCTTCCAGCTGAGCTGTGGTTTTCTGCAGCTTCTCCAGAGTGACCATGGACCTCTTGGCTGCTTCTCTTACCAGTGCTCTCCTTGCTCGGTCTGTCAGTTTAGGTGGACGGCCATGTCTTGGTAGGTTTGCAGTTGTGGCATACTTGTTCCATTTTTGGATGATGGATTAAACAGTGCTCCTTGACATGTTCAAAGCTTGGGATATTTTTTATAACCTAACCCTGCTTTAAACTTTTCCACAACTTTATTCCTGACCTGTCTGGTGAGTTCCTTGGTCTTCATGATGCTGTTTGTTCACTAGTGTTCTCTAACAAACCACTGAGGTCTTCACAGAACAGGTGTATTTATACTGAGACTAAATTTCACACAGGTGGACTCTATTAACTAATTAGGTGACCTCTGAAGGCAATTGATTGCACTGGATTTTATTTAGGGGTATCCGGGTATAGGGGGCTGAACACAAATGCATGCCACACTTTTCAGATTTTTATTTGAAAACCGTACATCATTTTCATTCCACTTCACAATTATGTGCTACTTTGTGTTGGTCTATCACATAAAATCTCAATAAAATACATTTAAGTTTGTGGTTGTAAGGTGACAAAATGTGAAAAGGTTCAAGGGGTATGAATACTGATTCTACCTGCAGAATATTGTGTATTGAAGCCACTTGATGGATACCAATAGTGTACCAAGGGTGTTATATGATGTGATGAGTTTTTGGTGTTGTTTGGGGTTGGAGTTTTGCAAAGGCAGAGATACAGTCTTGAGAAAGGGGCTTACTCTTCAAAATAAGAAACATTCCAAAAATGCAGACAGTTGTGCAGACAATGTATATACACATTATGCAAAACAGGCAATGGCTATGGCTTATAAGGTGTGGAAATGAATGTCTCTTTATCTGCTGAAGCGAATAAAAATATTAATGGAAATGAACAAACAACTGAATATGACACATGAGCATATTTAACCAAAAGACAGCATATCTTAGTTCTGTGAAACACAGCAAAACTAACTTTACTCGCCTATCAAGATAAAATAAAGCAACCTTGGCATCCGATTTCATGCCTTGAGTTCTCTCAAGCGCTGGAAAGCTGCTCCAATTTTAACACGGGTCATACCTCTTGCCTGATCCAACCCTTCTTTTTAATGATATAATCCATCAACACTTTCCTTTTTTGTTTTCTTATCTGTCATCTCTCTTGTTCTATAGTCACTTTGTTAGTCGCTGTAGTTGTTCTCCTTCCTATCATTGGTAGACATGCCTCTTACTGTTGATTGGCAACAAGTGTGTTTTGGTAGTAGGTGTTTTTTACTTAAAAAATTACTTACTGCGCTCTTAAGAGGTGCTTTTGTGGTCCACAAATAAAATGTCTTATGGCATAAAGGTCTTTGAGTTTGGAACAACATGAGGGTGAGTAAAAGACAGTATTGAATAACTGAGTTGGTTGTAGCTGTTAAGTTGAACAGCGATCTCAATGCTAAGGTCACAAGTTCAAATCCCAGGAAAAACATGTGGCCTACTGATTAAATGTATATTTTATGCTCCATAACAAAATGCAGAGACTTAACATAGAAGTATTGACTCACTCATAATATTTTTAGATGTCACCCTGAGGGTGAGGCATACATACATTAATATGCGTCCCAGAATCAGACACTTCACGAGAAAAAAATAGCTGAGACAGCGTAACGTTTCAGTTTATCTTACTGTACACTGTAGAATTGCTTTTTAAAGATCAGTACAGTATAAAAGCTCATCACTGACAACTGCTGACAGTGCAACTTCACATTTTAAATATTCTTTTTCTAAGCTGCCCATGTGTTCTTCAGACAGGAAGTTAACTTCACCTTGCACATAATCTCCATCGCGCGTATATTATGCTTTATTAAAACCAGCATCATCTCAAGGTCTCATCTCTTCTCGCCAGACTGCTCCCAGTAGCGCATTTGAGACCTTGAGTTTGATTTTTAGAGTAAATGAGATTTGAGTGGGTGGCCGGATCAATAACTTGTATAAGCTGATAGACAGGCATACTGAACTGTGGCCATGTTATGCCATCAGGATGGATTTCAGTGTGTGGACTGGGTCCTCCTCTCTTAAGTTTAAGCAGCTGATTCACCTTGCCCTACTTTTTCAACGTCTGCATCAATGGCTCAATTTAATATCCACTCTAAGCATGGCTCTCAACAGAAACATATGTAGCCAATTGACGTTGAGAACGAAAAGAGGGTGGGCGGAGCGAAGGATAAGTATAGAAGCATGATCTCTATAGTAGAACCTGATGCTATTGACAGCATAATCCACAGCTGCTAACCACATGTGTGTCTTGGCACCTGTGCCTGTGTTCTAAGAGGCATTTAGCGGTTCATTAGCACTCTATATTTGTCACTCACTTTCGCCTGGTTGTCTTGCTTTGATGCAGATTTGGAGGGAGGTATATAACTCGACTCTGGGCCATAACCTCAGAGAAACGAAGCTCACCTCTTAGAATGAAGGTGGGAAATTGATTAGTTTCACTTTCCAGCCTGGATGTGTGAAAATTACAGTGGCAGTTGACCTCAGGGGGAGGAAACAGAATCTGCCTGGAATTTACATAATATTCTGGACAAATCTTTTTCAAGAAGAAATTAAGTGGCCTTCTGTGAGAGGATGGGGTGCCAATAATGCATTTCCATACACTTCAGCTGTTTAAACAGTCTGAGCCTCTAGTTCTTCTGCCCTCTTGAACAGCACAGATCCACAGTGCCTGGTTGACATTTTAAAAAACAAACTGCTCATAGAAGAAATACTAGGAGTCACAAAGCAATGACAAATGGAGTTGTTGGCTCCTCTGTGCATTGGCTGCCATTATTTGTGGGAACCTAGGGCCAAATTTCAGCTGGCATATGGCTCTTTCTAATGCATTACAAAAGGTCTGTCCCCTAGTCAGGAAAAATAAATCTGCCCTATCATTTTTATGACGCTGTTTGTGAGTAATAACAGGCCAGAGAGGGACAACTGTGCCAATGCTTGGGCCGTAGAAGCAAAGGAGATGAGATTTGATTGGCTATAATGACCCTCAGGTTTCTTTTCCTCAGTTTATCATCTTTTTCCGTCGCAAATGCAATATTGGAAAAGCAACCACTATTCAGTGGAGACGCACTCTGTTTTTTGTTCGAAATGTGAGTTATCACTCATTTTAACTATTATTATCTCCCTTTAGATGTAAAATTAATGGCTGGAGACCCTGGTTGGCATTGTTTGATCAGAGAAAGTTTCACTCAAACTTTCTGGATGCCCCTGAAGGTTGAGCAGTCAAGGACAAACAGAAATGAAGGAAAGACATGTGTGCAGCGTGGTCTGTTCACCTTGTCTTGTGATATATGAGAGGGAGTTTTGCCAACAATTATCATTAGGCAGTCGTGCCAACTTAAGGACCGTGGAAGCAAACTTTGATTGCTAAATACAACATCTATCCAGGATTGAGAATAAATCATGACTTTGAAGAATTTTTGTGACAGGGAAAAAGAAAAATCACAAAACAAGAGCAAATCTTAAAAGAATGGTTTAGCCAAAAATTGAACATTTTGTCTATTCTGTTTACTCAGCCTCATGTCTTGTCAACCCTACGTGACTTGCTTCTTTCTTGGAACGCAAAAGACAAAACAAAAAATGTGACTGATAATTGCCCCTCCTGTAGTTCGGAAATTAGATATGATTCTTTTTAAGGGTGCAGCATCACTATTGAAGCTAATGGCATTAAAGCCAAATTTGTCACTTGTTCTCATGCATCTAATCACAAAACCTTCCATGACACTTACACTGCCCTTCTACAAGTTTGGAAATGCACTAGAAAAGTGGGGTTTTGAACAATATTGGCATGAATATTTTTTAATTAGTGATAATTTTGGACTGATAAGGGACAACACAAACTACGCAAACATATTTTATTACATAAACAGTTTATACATAGAAAAAACTTTCGATTTATCAAAATATCCACCATTAACAGCTATTACAGCTCTGCATAATCTGGGCATCCGAGCTGTCAGTTTATTCAAACATTGACTTGATATATTACTCCAAGCCTCCTTAAGGATTGCCCAAAGATAATTCACACTGGTTGTACACTTCTTACGGACATCACGGACCAGTTCCTCCCATAGTAGCTCAATTGGGTTGAGGTCGGATGATTGGGGAGGCCATTTCATGACAGACAGAATAAATTATTATTGCTGGTCTTTAATAATAATGTCAAGTTACATTAAGTATTTGCATCACAAAATGATAAGGATTTATGCTGATATCGTCCAAAACCACACTTTGCCAGGGGTGTTTCCAAACTTTTGGAGGGCAGTGTATAAAGGTGCTAAATTTTGTTTGAAAAGTACAGTGGAGTGCAAATCTTTTAGTGTATAATGACTTTCAATTTTTTGTTTGTCACAGAAAGCTAACATTAATCAACAATTTTGTAAGTCACATGGACCAATTAAATCACACTTTGTGGTGCTTTTTGGCAATTTACAGCTTGACAAACCCAGAATAGCCCAGGATATTCTTCAAAATGTCAACCTTTGTGCTCCACACAAATTTGTTATTAGGAGATTGAATGCTATGGGGGTGAGTAAATGATGACAGAATTTTTGGTTGAACCACAGTCTTGTCTTTCATATGTTTCTGTTATCGTGCAAATTGGAGATATGAACGTTTGACTGTGTTCAGAAGCATAACAAGCAATAGTTTTCTCTTTTCTCGCATGACTGTGAAAGCTTTTATTTTCTCTTTCAAGTTCTGGTCTTTTTGAACTATTGCTAGTTTTATTGATTTAAACTAAACCTGAAGGCTAATCAATGTTGAGAAATGTCAAAAGTAAATGTACGATTTATCTATTGCAATGTTTATTCATAAAGGGGGGAAATGCTTTGCTTTTCAACCAACAATGTTGACAATATATACTACTGTTTTAAGGGGTTATGGTTGACTTTCTACACAGGGTCAAATACAAATGTTTATTTTGCTAACAAGATTTTAAAATGCTAACACTAGCAACAAAGTAAATAAAAATTCAATCGTCAGTGGGTGTGATACACTCAAACTATTATTATTATTATTATTATTTAAGCTAAGCTACAAAAATGGCGTATTTTAAATTTGTGCTATTTTTACATTTAAATGATGTATGTTCAGAAACTGAACTTCAGCCAATCAGAAGTTGTTCGCTAAGGATTAATTGCATCAGGTTGGCTGACATTTTAAAGATACGGCATGTAGTTGAAGCTAGCAAAATGGTTAAAGCCCTTTAAAACACACCTTTTCGTTTACCAGCATCATGTTTATTTACCATGCACATTTAGCCAGTTATAAAAGAGGATATTTACATAAATTTTACAAAGTATTCAAAGATACACCCGTAAACAATTGTGCATAAAAAACAGGAAACAAATGATCATGTAAAATGATCATGTAAAACTAAATTATAAAAGTAGAGAAACTTTAATTTATATTATAAGACAAACATTGAGCTATATTAAAAACCTAAAAAATACTAATAGATTCAAAACTAACTATATATAACCTATCAGAAAGATATGCTGAGGAATTTTGTATGTATTTCAAACATAAAAGTTGCCAGTGAATTTGCAGTCTTGTTAGGTTTAGTATAGATTTCCCATCAATGATCAGTCCTATGTATCTGGCCAAATCATGCCACACTTGCATCAGCCACCTCAGAGAAGTAGCATGAACTGTTTGGCATATGTAAAACCATTTAAACAGTGTGAACCAATTCTGAATTAGTGTAACATAATTTCCCGCATGCTGAGAACATTCACCAATGGCTCAGACCTAAACCAAAGCTGCCAGAACTGCACAAATACCTCTCTAGGTAAAACTGGATCACATGGCTCTCGTCCATGAGCGTTGAATACAAGTCCTAATAATGGAGTTATCACAACACCATCAAGCATGCTCATTGGCTGGCTCCATAACCCTGAACTGTACATCAGAGAAGCTCAAGGTTTTAGATGCAGAATATCAAAGGCTCAGCATACAACCTATAGGCAGATCACAGGGCTGTGCAAATGTGCTAATGTTTTCTTTGTATTATAATACTGTGTGCTGTGTGCTCAATGAAGAAGAATCTCTGTGAATCTCTCATGAAGAGGACAATGCATTGAGGGTTTGAGAGATGGGGTATTTTTTTATTAAGTGAAAACATCAAACATTTTGAGTAGCTTGGAGTAGAGGACATATGATTATATTTAAATTATCCCAGTGTTTTCAAACTCAATTTAACAGTCCACGTTTTCCCAAACACAAGTTTCCCTTGATTTTCCCATTTTAATTTCTTACAAATTAAAGTGTTTTATATTCATGTTGCTTTATATTCTATTACTGATAAGTGAAAGTTGTTGTAAAAATGTGCAACTTCTAAGTGACAAGGAATTAATTAAACACTACTAAAAAAGTTTATTGTTATTACTAAATATAAAATTCCAGGTGGGTCAATTAACCAAATAAAATTTTTGAGTTTTAAATATATAGCACTTGTAACGAAGAGTCAGACAGGTTAGGATCCATTTGCAACACTTTTAATAACAGCGATATCAAATACAAGGGCAAGGCAAATCGTAATCAAAAACAGGCAGAGGTCGGGGCTGGCAGCAAACAGGCAAAAACAGAAACAGGCAAATGATCAGGGCAGGCGGCAGACAACGATAATCAAACAACAATAATCCGAAGGGCAGGCGGCAAGAATCAGAATCCAAAAACAGTCCAGGTCAAAACACAGAAATCCAATAATGATAATCCAGGGAATAAACGCTCAGAAATGTTACCAGTGGCAAACAAGACTTCGCAATGAAAGAGAGTTAATGTCCGGGTTAAATACTGTGATTGATGAGCATCAGGTGTGGGTTCAAAGGTGATCAGGTGAGTGCGGTGGCTGATGGGAAATGTAGTCCAGACTGGAACGTCTAATATTCAGGGGATGACGATCTCTGCAGCCGCGGTGGAGAGGGAGCTGGAGCCTCCCTCGTAACAGCACTTTTCATTTTTTTTCATAATTTTTTTCAATGCAGTATTACATTATTGCAGTACAAATGTTTAAAATTCAGTTTAAAATGATCAGTCTATCATTTTAATGGTAGGTTTATTTAAACAGTGAGAGACAGAATAACAACAAAAAAATCCAGAAAAACGCTTTTAAAAAAGTTGATTGCATTTTAATAAGTGAAATAAGTATTTGACCTTTTACAAAACATGACTTAGTACTTGGTGGCAAAACCCTTCTTGGCAATCACAGAGGTAATTTCTTGTAGTTGGCCACCAGGTTTGCACACATCTCAGGAGGGATTTTGTCTCAATCCTCTTTGTAGATCCTCTCCAAGTCATTAAGGTTTCGAGGCTGACAAGCTAGGCCACTCCAGAACCTTTATGTGCCTCATCTTGAGCCACTCCTTTGTTGACTTGGTTGTGTGTTTTGGGTCATTGTCATGCTGGAATACCCATCCATGAACCCTTTTCAATGGCCTGGCTGAGGAAAGAGGTTCTCACCCAAGATTTAAGGGTACATGGCCCCGTCCATTGTCCCTTTGATGCAGTGCAGTTGTCCTGTCCCTTTAGCAGAGAAAACCCCCAAAGCATAATGTTTCCACCTCCATGTTTGATGGTGGGGACAGTGTTCTTGGATTCAAAGGCAGCATTCCTCCTCCTCCAAACACGGCGAGCTGAGTTGATGCCAAAGAGCTTGATTTTGGTCTCATCTGACCACTACACTTGTACCCAGTTCTCCTCTGAATCATTCAGATGTTCATGGACTTTGCAGGCGCTGCAGGATTTAAGTCCTTTACAATGCAGTGTCTTACCAATTGTTTTTTTGGTGAGTATGGTCCCAGCTGCCTTAAGATCATTGACAAGATCCTCCCGTGTAGTTCTGGACTGATTCCTCACTGTTCTTGTGATCATTGAAACTCCACGAGATGAGATCTTGTATTAAGCCCCAGACCGAGAAAGATTGACAGTTATTTTGTGTTTCTTCTGTTGTCACCTTCTCACCAAGCTGTTTGGTGATGGTCTTGTAGCCTATTCTTGTGTAGGTCTACAATCTTGTCCCTGACATCCTTGGACAGCTCTTTGGTCTTGGCCATGGTAGAGAGTTTGAAATCTGATTGATTGATTGCTTCTGTGGACAGGTGTCTTTTATACAGATAACAAACTGAGATTAGGAGAGTGCTCCTAATCTCAGCTCATTACCTGTATAAAAGACACCTGGGAGCCAGAAATCTTGCTGATTGATAGTGGATTAAATACTTATTTCAGTAATTATTATTGATTGTTATTATTCACTTATTATAATTCATAAAAATGCAAATCAATATATAACTTTTTTTAAATGCATTTTCCTAGATTTGTTTGTTGTTATTCTGTCTCTCGCTGTTAAAATAAACATACAGACTCAGGGAATAAAATATTTTTTTCCCTCACTGTAATATGCTACAATATATTGACAATATATTGATAAAACATATATTGATAAATGTATATTATAGGTATGTAGTATAAGTGTTTACAAAACGTGATATATTGCTGTACAGAAGAGAGATTGTGCTGAAGCTCTTTTATGGAGATGGTTTGGCATGTATTTAAAAATGATTACTAACTGCAGAGATCAACATTAACACAAGGCTAAAAATAAAGTTAGGTGCATCTGGTCAGTCTGGCCTGTTGGCTTGTTTTAAAATGGATTTTGGCTACTTTTAAGGGATCAGGCTAGGAGACTAGCTTACCATCCAGCTAAACCAGCTCATCAACAGCTTGGCAAGGTCCTAAGATGAGCAAACCAGCCTTTTTGCCTCGATTAGCAGAGTTATATATACAAACATGTAATTGAGTTTCCACCCCATTGCATGTTATTCTAGAGAGATGTTTTTCTACAGCTTTACACAGTCACTTGTACAAATTGAGCAACAAAAGCAACAATTCAATTTCCTGCTGTTAAATAAGCTGCAATTCAACATTTGCAGTTTGGTTTAAAGTGAGCCATCGTAACCAGTAACCCGGGGTTCAGTTCTGTGGCTTTTGAAGAACAAACATACGCTGTCTATACGCTGCTATTGGGGGATATTTAATTTTTAAGACAAAAGCACACTTGATTATTTCCCTCTTGCTTTGCCATTAAATATAAAACACAGTCCACTGGGCACAAATATCCTTCTCGTCAATTGTCTACACAAATGTTACCTTAAAACACTATTTTTGTTGCAAACATATTGATTATATTTACTTGATATAGATCAATGTTTAACTTTGCATTCCAGATCAGGTGAAAAATGCAGCATTCAGTGGCATTATTATAGTGCTGTGACTCAATCAATTTTTGTTCACTCATTATGTGTGACAGTTCATTGTGCCTAATGAAAATTCCACTGTCATCTATGTTTTAAGCTTTTTTTGAAGTTATTTCTTGAAAGTTGTAAGCCTGTAGCATATTTGAAATCATTTTGATAAAAGATAACATTGAGGTGTCAAATTTTAGTCTATACATTTTGAGGAGGTGTAAATAAATTCTAAAAATGTTCATTTTTGATATTGGGATATACAGAACTTGTATTTCAAAAGTTAAGTTCTCTGCTTGTCTTCAACTGTTAAATAACACTAGATCAAATCAATAGTCCTTGGAACTAATGCAAACTCAAGTGAGAATTTTGTAAGAGGAGAGAATAAAGTCAACAGAAAATATGGGTCACTGCCAAGTGTGATGTTACAGTAAAACAGCTGCAGTGTACTTATAACTGAATACTAATAACTGAAGCTGTCCATTGCAGTACATTGGGAGACATTTATGCTTTCATATTCAGAAGTATCAGAAGTTTCAAAAAACTTGCCAGTGTATAAAGAAAAAAGCTAAACATGAAATTAGACTTTATAAACTTTTTTAATATGTTGTAATAGTAAATGCTCAATCTGTGCATATTATTTAAAGCTGCAATCTCTGTTTGAAACATAAAATTTCAAGTTACTTGTGTAGTTATTTTCTTTTATAACACAGATGGGTTTAAATCCTAAGCAACTGCTGTAGCTACAAAGCTACAAACGCTCCACCATCCCCACCATCGTATCTTCTTTCTATTTACAGATGTGACAAAGTCAGAATGACATTTGATGACTTGACATTTAATTTAAATTCAAGAGAAGTGCAGTCAAGGGCTGATTAACGCAATAATATTTCACCATTAAATATGACCTCAAAATCATGCTCATGTTCATAACCAATAGTCCTTCCTTTATTATATAGAAATATTATATGATATATGTATGATATATGGCAAATCTTATTTAACAGTAATTAGCATGTTACAGCCTGAGCTATAATATAACATTGGTTTCCTTTCTTAATCATCCGAGGTGAAACCCTGAGGTCGATGACAACACTAGGGGTTTGCCCTTGGCAGCCCAATTACCTCCAATCTTTTTAGAAAAGATCAATGACAATTGGTGGATGGAATTTGTATGCCAGTCTCCGCCCCGAATATCTGAGTATAAGAGGGCCATCTTGCATCCATTCATTCAGACTGGTTCTTCAGAACTGAATTAATGTGTTCTTGTTCTTTCACCTCTCTTCTAATTGTGAAGATTCTTCAGCTGCTGGATTCTATGGTGTAGATTAGCAGACTGCTCACCACGTTCCTGTGCTTGAGCTCCCCCTGGCCACTTCGGCAGTCATTTCCTCATCCAAAGAGCTCATCCAGTTAACTTGCGTCTTTATAAAGATGCTTTTCTTCACAATGTTTTTGAATGTGGCTGATTCATCTCTCTGAACATGTCCATCCACTGCTGTCCAGGCTCTCAGTTTTCTTATAGAAATGTAGAGCCTCTATGGACACTCCCCAACTGGAGCTCTCTGCTGTAAATGCACAGAGAGCTGTGGCAGGAGCTCCACTGTGGATATGCAGGAATCATTGGCACTTCTACGCTGGGTCCTAAAGCTGGGTCCCCTGCAGACAAATAAAAAAAATTATGGGTATATTATTGCATTGTATGGTGCCTCATAAGCAATGTGGTTAGTTTTTGATTGTACTTTCTGACTACTTATAATTGTTCCTGTAGCTCAGTTGGCATGGCATAGCATTGCATTAGCAGTGCAAAGGTTATGAGTTCGATTTCCAGGAGCACACATACTGACAAAACATATTATAACTTGATATAATTGTATAACTTGAATGTACTGTAAGTTGCTCTGCGATAAAAGCATCTGCTAAATGTATAAAACGTATCCTGACTTTATGGCTCTGTCCGACTGTAACAGTTTCCAAAGCTACTATATATGGTAGGAGCAACAGATATTTTATGTCACAGGAGGCTGATGTCACATTCAGGTGAAACTACATCCATATAAATGCTGAGACTGGATTTTAATGCATGCTGTTTATGGAAACAGCAAGTGGGTCAATGCAAATTAGCATATGCATAAAATATTGTATTATAATGCAGAGATGATTGTAGAACATAATATATTTATGTATAGGGAAAAGACAGTTATTTGTAAACCATAAGTTCATAAGCCGGGCCAGAGGATCACAAGTTCAGCTGCTCGATTAAATAGGACGTGTTTTGAAAGCTTCACAAATTCACAGTGCATATACTCTTCAGGGAAATCAAGCCTCAAATGGTTTAATTACAGCATAATGTTATCTGTCCAGGAGTACATTGCCAAATGTACCTGATACTGTACTGGTATCTTAACCTTTTCTTCTAGGATTCCTCAATGTTGCCAAGCTCTGTTTAATAATTACAGTGCCTTGCAAAAKTATTCATACCCCTTAAACTTTTCCACATTTTGTCACATTACAACCACAAACTTAAATGTTTTTATTGAGATTTTATGTGATAGACCAACACAAAGTAGCACATAATTGTGCAGCGGAAGGAAAATCATACATGGTTTTCAAAATTATAAGCAAATAAAAATCGGAAAAGTGTGGCATGCATTTGTATTCAGCCCCCTGTACTCTGATACCCCTAAATAAAATCCAGTGCAATCAATTACCTTCAGAAGTCACCTAATTAGTTAAGAGTCCACCTGTGTGAAATTTAGTCTCAGTATAAATATACCTTTTCTGTGATTTGTATTCAGCTCCCCTGCATCAATACTTTGTAGAGCCACCTTTCACTGCAATCACAGCTGAAAGTCTATTGGGGTATGTCTCTACCAGCTTTGCAAATTTAGAGACTGAAATTTTTGCCCATTCTTCTTTGAAAAATAGCTCCAGCTCAGCCCGATTGGATGGGGAGCAATTTTC
>JAZGTI010013182.1:0-15065 GCA_036877585.1 Botia kubotai
GTGGGCTGTGGGAAGGTGTACGGGAAGACCTCTCACCTGCGAGCTCACCTGCGCTGGCACTCAGGAGAACGACCCTTTGTCTGCACCTGGATGTTCTGTGGGAAAAGGTTCACACGCAGTGATGAACTACAGCGACACAGGAGAACGCACACCGGTAATCACACACACACAGTGTGCTTTTCTGTCTTCAGCGTGTGTATTGCCTACATAAGGGAGTACTTAGACAGCATCCTTACTGCAACATGCTTCAAAACAAACAAAGTAGAGCTTCTTACACAAAACTCACAGCAGTCTCCAATCATAATTCATTTAAGAGCGTTTATGTTAGCATGTTGCTAACCCAACAACAAAGTACTATAAGCACAAAATATTGTGCACACATTGAAACAAAATGTCAACTTAAATGGTATTAAACATTTTACCTTCTTCTGTTGATTCACTGACTGTTCTTCATTCCTGTCTCATTTTTCATGTGGCGTGTCACTGCTGTGGCAGGTGAGAAGAAGTTTGTGTGCTCTGAGTGTTCTAAGAGATTCATGCGCAGCGATCACCTGGCCAAGCACATAAAAACCCACCAGAATAAGAAGGTAGGGGGCGGAGCTGTGATGGCCAGCGTGGGTGGGGCCATGTCCTCAGACAGCATAATCACGGCAGGGGGTACCACACTTATTCTCACCAACATCCAGCCAGGTGCTGTGCAAGGCCTGGCCACCGTCAGTGCTACCGTCAACACCTCTAGCTCACAGGACCAGCTGAGTTCAGCTGAGATTCCACTGCAGCTAGTGTCTGTGCCTGCAGGGGACACGGCAGAGTGATCACATGACTGTGTGTTGCAAAGGCGTGAGGCACCGATGCTCTGAAATGCAACTGAACTGTGTGTTGGACTGCTAAGGCTCCACCTCTTCCTTAATGATGTTACATTCTCTGCTGCAGCCTCAGATTTCATCTTAACTACATCAGTTCTACACTCATGCATATACTTAGCTTTTTTAACTTTACATATTTACCCTCCTTTAGGCAAATACGTACATTTACGTGAATGCATATATACGCATACACACACACACATTTTTTTTTTTACAAATACAGAATTATTGGGGAGGTTGTTCATCTTTTTATAGGGAAAGCATTATTTCTGTTCACATACAACACTGAAATGCCTTATATTGTATTATAAGCTCTGGTGCACAAAGCTGGAGTTTATTATGGGTGTGTACCATCTGTTTCAGTATGTACTTGTTGGAATGGGTGTAATTTTGTTGTATAAAGGATGAATCAGTGATGGTCACTGGTAGCTAATGTTAAAGGAGTAGGTTACCAAAAAAAAAACAGTCCAAACCTGCATGCTTTTTTTAAAATACATTTGTGAAATACAAAAAAATTAATTTTATGTAGCAGAACATAACCTTTCGTAATGACTACTTTTAGGAATTTTACCCAGAAAAAGCAAATATCATAACATTTGTCCAAAAAACTGGTGCTCTTAAGCTAGTCTTCTAAAACCATATTATAGCTGCTTGTGAAGAAAGACTAGACATGGTCACCTCAAGTTACGTACATGACAAAAACAACAGCATGCAGGTTTGGATTGATACGAGTGTGCAGACGTGATGACAGATTTCCATTTCTGGGTGAACAGTTCCTTCAGTGTAATGTAACCATAGGTCATAAATGATATTAGTGGTGTATGTTCTTCAGTCGAGGAGGGAGATCAGATACAAGAGAGTGAAGTGAGCCGTTCTGAAGGTGTCCAGTTGAGTCTTTAAACGTCTCTTATGCCACTTCTGAAAATGTGTTTTTTTTTATGTAGTTTTATGTTGTGTAGGGAAACCCAGGCCCAACATATTGGGGACATAAAAATAAACAATCATGTAATTAAATCATTTTATGTATTATAATTCTCTTACTGTCAATCAGATCTTTAGTATGCATTTGTTGCAAATTGTCTTTTAAAAATATATATATTTATATACATTGTAATCTGGATTTCTGGCATATACAATTGATTTTCTAAGGACAAACTACATTTGGCTTTACATTTTTTTAAATAACTGTTCTATAATCAGTGTCAAGAATTGTTTGTATGAAATGAATTGGTTCGTAGTTTGCCAAATTGATTTACTCTCTTTGATGAAGTGAGAGAGTGCAAAACTGTTTCTATTATATCCGTTGGTTTGTGGCATTAATGTGTGTTGTGTTTCAGGACCAAAAGAGCAGCTCTGAGTCTCTGGCATCATTCTACATGAGCTGTCAAAACACTGGTGCCAGGTTAAATAAAGTCCTACAACATCAACCCTGTTAATCAACCAAATTCTTAATGGGACAATACCTGTGCCCTTCACAGCTGTGGTCGACATGTCTTGCATCTGAGAAGTCACATCCCTGCCTGACTGTGATCATTTAGGCAGTACGGTCATGTTGTTATCAAATGTTTTTCTTGTTTTTGAACTCTGACTCCATCAGCTTACTGTAGCTATGCAGAGGCTCTGACACCTTAAATCTGACATCTTGCAGAGAGAGAAAAAGATTGTCTCTGTTGCTCATTGCTATACTATACGTTTAATAACACGTTTTGTAAATAAAATGCATTTTCTTTTAAACACTGCCGGTTGTCAGGGGAGACACTTATTGCTGTCTGTTCATGTACAAGTATGGCTTTATTTCCACTTGGTACTGTAGTTATTCTCCTGCTATCGTGTATGTGTTTTTTTTTATTCCTTCAACTAATTAAGATTGTATGTTGATTCACTTATTTTGAGTACCGTTGCCAATTTTAGTTGTGGGGTTTATACCTGTCATAGCCAATAGGTTTGTACACTATCCAGTTTGTTTGACCCAAATGTTCTCATGGTTTAATTAAAAAGTCCGAGCAGGTAAATTACATAATGAAACACTATTTTGTTTTGTGATTTGTTAAGGGTTGTTTCTCTGTCACAATGATCCAGAATTGAATTTTCACTGTTTTCTTTGTGTGTGATGTCTAGTTTGATTTGTTTATTATAAATAGCATCTCAACACATCGCATTTATATTTTTATTTGGTCTTTTCTCCAAGAAAGCTTTTAGACTTGTACAATGCCCACTTTTGAGGGCAGCTGTTTATTTCACACTAAAATGACTAAACAGAATCCTCTGGTTGTCAGTTGTCTTTATTTTTTGTATGTTACTTTTGAAATGTATTGCTATCAATTGCTATTACTATATAGTCGCTATCAATGCATGTGCATGCAACCAAACCATAAGGTCAAACGAGCAGCTCCGATGTGACTGGCACAAAAAACATCTTTTTACCATCTGACACAGATCAGAATTTGTTGCACGTGTTTAAACACGAGATCTGTTTTTTTTCATATCCGATCTGGGCCACTTTCAAATGTAGATTTAAATCGGATACATATCCGTTATCCAGACAGYCGACCTGCGTCTAAACATATCCAWTTCACCTTGGTCATAACGTCACTGTTTTACGACGAATTGTGTTGTGATAATTTATCACATGTACCGAACCTGGCAGCAATGCTCGTGCAAAACAAAGAGCATTACAGCAAAAAAATAAGGAGGCTATATGGAGTTGTCATGTCACCGACATTAAACATTAAAGCCGTCTTTATGATTTAAAAAACGTATTCGCTTTAATTAAGTGCTGTTGGGTGTACTTTTGCCGACTTTTGAACAGATGAATTAACAAAAGTCCATCCACAATTGAATCAGATACGAGGCGTAAGTGTTAACAGACGGGGCAAAAAACTGGCTATGGACCTAAGATCGGATCTGAACATTAAGGCTTGCAGTGTAAACGCAGTCTATGATGTTCTAGTGCTGAGACATGGCTAATTCATGTTAATTGCTAGAGTACTCTAAATAGTTGCTAGGGCATGGCTGGACAGTTTCTGTGATAATTAAAGACTACTTGCCAATCTGAGTCAAAAGAAGCCACTCCCTTGTCTCTATGATGTTCTGATGCCTCTCACCTTTTTAAATGGAAGTCAATAGGGTGGTTGCTAGGGTATTGTAACTGGGTGGCTTGGGTGTGGCTATGAATTCGAAACCACCATTTATTGCTGTATGCTAAGCCGAGTGATATGAGCCCACCCCCTACGAGTCTCTACGACATTCTATGACGTCACAAAATTCAACCCAATGTTAAGTTTATTGATTTTTAAAGATATTTTACACCTATTGTAAAAGTCATAGCACACCTTTCCTCTCCTTGATTTGACCATCATTTATGGGTCTGTGACAAACCCTGCGGGACGTGTTACATACCGAAGATTTGTCCAGAAAAAGTTTTTCAAGCCAACATAATATTTTAGATTGCAATAGTGTGCATATTTTTGGCATATTTTTCATCTAATAAATAATAGAACAGGCCAAATTGTACATATACAATCCTAAATACGTTTAGAGTTTACAAATGTTGTATTTAGCCACGTTTCATACCTCTGGTTTGTGTTTGAAACGGTTGCCTTTATAAACCCTAGAAATGTGTGTGTGCGTGTGTGTAACTTTTGTGTATATAAAGTCCAGTAGATGTCACTGCAGCAGCAGGACCCACAGAGCATCCAGCTGAATCTCTCGCCATGGAAGCTTCTCTGATATAGCGTTAAATATTTATTAAAAAGGGGATCACACAGAGAACTTCCACCTACTGTTGATCCCTCTTTAATTGCACACGGAATATGTTCTGGGACATATGAATCTGGGACACTCAAGTGTGAAAATCACTTTTTGAGGAGATTTAAACTATGTTGCATTTTATAATAAGAGTATTTTGTATTGTTTTTGGTGAGTACTAAATCCAACTGTGTGAAATTTGCATTGCATAGTAGACAAATAACATATCCATGGTTAAATTTTATAACGTATTAGGGAAAGTGTGTATTTTTAAGCACCTGTGGTAAATGTCTTTCAATTAATTTGAAGTTGACAAAACTGATAAATTAATTTGTGAAAAAATGAAAACATCACAGTCTGCATTGATATAAGGTCATACAAATAACCCACTGGTGTCACTGTTGACTACTAACTACCACTAACTACCTATTGACGTTTTCACTTGAATCAGTTTCTTTTGTATGATTTGAATTCCCTTGTATTTTTCTTATGATTTATATCTCAGTGAAATCTTTTAGCTGTTAAATCAAAGTGAAAAGCACATGTCTCCAGACATCCAGTGAAAACAGACTCAACAAATTAGCCTTCGTATGGGGCGTCCATTTCTTGCCACCTTTCATTTGCATAATTTAATGAATTCAGTTCATTGTAATTCAATACAGAGAGCGCAGTGAACATGAAATGACAGTTTGAGTTAATGAAATGTGTTAACGGTATCATCATTTACTTGTATGTTAATTAGTCCAATTAATTTCCAGTGCACGGTAATCTGAATATTGTCACAGTCTGAAGTCAGGTGGGGAGCGGTGAATACTGAAACAGTGTCCATGAATCATCTCCTCCTTACCTTTCCACCAAATGAGTCGAACCATTACTATAGGTTACCCACAATTCCTCGCTGGCCTTCCACATGGTGGGGCTGTGTACATGTGGCCTCTCACCTTTGTGCTGATAGTTAAAACATTGACAGTCCAGGCTGATAGGTGAGTTTTGTTTGAATGAGTTCTTTCTGATGTTCACTGCTTCTGATAGAATGGAAAAAGGTGGAAAGTGATATATTCCTGGAAAAGCATCAGATCGATGCAGCTCCCACCGTGCTGCAGTGCTGATAAGTGAATCGCTCTGGTGTGGATGGAGCGCTTTCTGCTGGACTGCACAGATAAAAGCTTCGTCTTTCTGACTGGTTCAGTGTGGGGAAGGATGAGTGTGGATCAAACTCTCGACCTGTCACTGAATAATTTTATCTTTGTTATTGTGATATTTAACGTTGAAGCCTTTTAAATAGGGTTTGTTGACTTTTTTTGGACCCCAACCAGATTATTGTCTAATAACACATTAAAGCATTTACCAAATTTCTAAATAAGATTTGAAATATTTTGCTTTTGTATATCAGTTTACAGGCTACAATACTTTAAGGACTCCAGGAGTCTGTAGACCACCAGTTCAAAACCCCGACTGTGTACTGTATGGAGATTATTGTTTTATAAAGCAATCAAAGCATCATATATTTTATTTTTTACCATCAATATTTATATATTTATGTAAAAGTCAGTTAAAAGTTTTGATTTTGAAAGTATTTGTTAGGTGTCTATAAACATTTCTGCACATTTTATGTTTTAAAAAGAATCAAAGCCCATTTGAACCCCTCAGTTTCACAAATAATATGGTATGTTATATATACACCTGATCCTTGCAGTTTATGGGTGTGTACCCATAAAGATTTATATATAAGATTTATAAAAATACAGATATATACAGCCTAAATACAGCTGTTATAATAGTGTTTGTATAAAACAAGGCCTAGACCACTGATGGTCTGATCTCAGAAGAATTGTTGGCAGTAAAATACAGAAGGTTTGAAAATAAAAGCAGTGGAGAATTTAGTGGTCACAATTTAGCATGTGATACATGAGGCTGGGTGTAATTTCAAGTATTCCCTTTCATCTTTGGGGCTGTTTGTGGTTTGAGGTGCCAAATGGCCCTTTGTGAAGTGCTGGTCCTGGACCGGCCTTCTCACTTAGAATTAGAGTAATTGGACCCGGGATTCCACTTTTTTATTCCATTTCATGTGCAAACTACATAATAAGATAGCTGTGAAGATCTGGTAGACCAGCTGAAGACACACAGAAAGGCATTTTCGGCTGCATTTGTGACACAATTTGATATTTCTAAGTGAAAGGCTTTTCTGAAACAGGACCATAATGAGAACAGTTGGTAGAAATGGTTTATTTTATTATGTTTACATTACATGTTCAGTATATAGCACATTTCAAAAAGCTTGAGGTTTCATCTTGGTCTCTTCCATTTACTCTAACTACCTCTCTCTCTCTTTCCCTCCCTCGCTCTTGCTCTCTCCTTTTCTGACGCTTTTGAGGTGGTTAAATATGAGGCGGTAATTTCCTAAAATGGCCACTATTCAATGAGACTGAAAGAGCAACAACTTTGCGAGGAGGGTCTTAAGAATCGTTCTGAGAGCTGCATTCATACGCCATGTGCTCTCTGTTCATTCAGCCACTTTGTGCTATTCACACACGGTTTTACCCATGGTGTCTCTCAGCTCTGGTAAATGTGTTTATATTGAGGCCTAATGTATATTTGCACGTGTGATCCTGCTACATGTACAGATATCAACATCCTGATGTTATATCTGAAACCTGTCCTTTTATATTTATATTACATCAGTGATGCAGGTGTTGTAATATTTATGAGAAAATCCAGGACAGTAAAGTTAAACAGTACCACAGTACCTCTGCATGCAATTTATAGTCACCATGACACA
This sequence comes from Botia kubotai, assembly GCA_036877585.1. NCBI lineage: Eukaryota > Metazoa > Chordata > Actinopteri > Cypriniformes > Botiidae > Botia > Botia kubotai. The sequence goes on from JAZGTI010013182.1 coordinate 7,393, forward strand.
ACTGAGTTTTTACTGCATATCTATTAGCTTTGAAACCCTTAAAGTTAACTAAAGTAACTTTTAGCAAACAAATGTACAGATTTATTCTTTTGTAAAAGCAGACCAAATATGACCAAAATATGTTTAATCAACCCTATAAAAACCTTAACTACATTCAATAAGCAATTTTGTTGACAGGCATTTTAAAATACTGAATCCCTGGAAGAGGCTGGATGCCCTCTATTCCAAACTCTCACCTACCTCTCGTTTCAAAAATGTGTTCCTGTTAATGTGTTATCCTGATATTATCCTGAGGTCAGATTCTAACATGGGATATTATTTACAGACGCAAATCAAACAGGTTATGATCCCTGACTGAATCAAGCCATTCTAGTGTTCTACAGCTGAGAGTTTGGGAGTTCGTTTTTTTCTTTTACTGTCTTTCCTTTTAGAGAGAGTTCTCAGCATTTATTTCCTTGATCAACCGCAGAACTAGTGTATGCAAAAGCTAATCATTTTCCATAAGCTTGTAGAGAGTGGACCAACTCAATAACCTGATATTCCTCCCATGGCTAAATATGGCCAATTTTGCAGTAGGTCAGTGATTTTGTTCCTCCTGTTTTTAAAGCTAAGACAATTGTGTGACCTCCCTCTATAGAGCCAGCTAAGCTCAAGGTTGTGTGTGTGTGGGTGGGTGGGTGGTTGTATGAGCGTGTGCAAGCAAGAGAGAAAGAATAGCTCATATTGAATCTATTGGAGTGGTCAAAGTTATTGTGTGTGTGCGTTAGACTGGTCTTCTCGATGTGGTGGGGTACCTGTGGGGTTTGAGGCAAAGTGGGTATTATGCAAATGATGCTCCTGCAGTCCCAGAATGTTTTGCCATGAATTGTCTGTGTCTGAAAGTTTACTGTCATTATTTGTAATCTGCATTAAACTGGGTGTTTGGGTGGACACAAGATTAAGAAGAGCAGAATTTTGAAAAGAGGGAGGGGGAAGGTGAAAACACCCCTTGGCTGCAATTGGGCTTTAATGTGTTTTGCTCTGGCCAGGAGGTTCCTGTCACAGGGTCTAATTAGGTGCTTTCTGGTTTCAGAGGAAATTACAAGGGTTGTATCTCTACTCTTACAGGAGAACATTTTAAATTAAGTTTAAAATGTTTTAGTTTTAAACAAAACTATTACTTGAGGTTAGGTTGTGTTTTTTCTTAGTGACCCAATGCTTAGAACAAACAGACAGAAAGAAGTAAAAAGACTTAGAGGTGGGCTCCCATTAGAGGGCTCTAGTAATGATGTAGACATGGCATAGCAGTGCCCTGCCAACCACCCACAACACCATAGCACCATGGCCAAAGGTACTATGGTTATGCATAGGTTAAGCATAACTCACATTTTCAAATGTAAAAATTAAATAAAATGTTAAATAAAAAATATTTTTTATTGACATTCAGACTATAATCTTGTCAGTTATGCATTTTCAGATTCCAAAAGCAAATGAATACGTTCTGTTTTTCTTTGTAGACAACATGTGCTGCTAATATGTATATGTAGCTATTTTCCATATTTTATTTCCATTTAGTCTTTTTGAAAGCTCAGTTCTTCACTGACCTCTCAGAGAAATTGTGAGTGAAACGATTGACTGAAACAGAGCGAGTTTTTGCTGGTGGGGAGAATGGCAGAAATCACCTCAGTTTTGTGGAAATGTACATTAAATGGTGTCAGCCTCTAAATCGAAGGAGGTCAGGACAGGGTCCCCATGGCGACAGTTGCCGGGAGAACTCATTGACAGAAATGAAAACTAAGCCCTTTCCTTTAGAATGTCAGGTGGACGATGATTCTCCAGATCTCCCATCATGTCTTTGGCAAAGTTGACACAAGTAATGTCCGTGAGGCAGCACCCTCCATACAGAGGAAGATGTACATATCATTTCCCTGGCTGACTGATTGAAGACTGTAATCTGGACAGAAGTTTTTCTCACTTTGATTATAGCCGTCTGTCTACTGCGAGAAAACCGCTGTGACGCGGCCTTCTCCACTTTCCCGCAACAGCTTCTTTAGACCTGCCCCATGAGCCAGAACAATCTCCACCCCATTTGTGTTCTGGGGACGCCACGTTCAGGTGGCGCCAAGACAGCAGCTGTCTGCAGCTGACAGACACATATAGATTCATTTGACTCCAAAGGTCATCATGTTTCATCCAACAGAACACAAAAATATGAGGAAACTTCCAAAAACACCTCTTTCTTTTAAGATGTGTGTCTGAAGAGCACCTGTGATTACTGAATAGGTCTCCTTAAGGGGCAGATCCCATTGATGGTCCGTGCTCGCAGCAGATGGCTGAAAATGTCAGCTAGTAAGTAAATGGAAGAAAGGGTGTTTTACATGAAGAAACACTTCTCTTCTGAAAGCTCATCTCACACATAGTTCCCTCATCTCGGCTGTGCACAACCCTCGAGATTGAATCTATTTTCTTAGAGATGTTTGGTCTACTCCCTCCTGCTGTTGTGGGCTTTTCTCTCACATTAGGCCGGGCTCTAAATGGGTGAGATTTCAGTGTTGACAGTCAGCAGACAGACTTTAGCGCATTAGCACACATTCCTTAGCATTAGCGTGTTCCCGTGGGAGAAGTGGGTTCAAGATGATTGCCTTCTCTTACATGCATTACTGCTTATACCGTGTTAGACCTGCCATCATTACAATTTTCACTGGTTCCCACAGCAACTGGAAGCCAAGCCGAGTGGTATTAGCAGGTGTCAGTTTTGTTTTTGAGGTGAACCTGTCAGGTTAGTCTGGGGTGCACCCTGTTAGGACTTTTCAAGCACGAGTCAATTTTCACTTATTAGATTTTCACTTAGTTGTCCTGTGGACAGATTCTCCCACCTGAGCTGTGGATTTCTGCAGCTCCTCCAGAGTGACCATGGGCCTCTTGGCTGCTTCTCTGACCAGTGCTCTACTTGTTTGGTCTGTCAGTTTAGGTGGACGACCATGTCTTGGTAGGTTTGCAGTTGTGGCATACTTGTTCCATTTTTGGATGATGGATTGAACAGTGCTCCTTGAGATGTTCAACGCTTGGGATATTTTTTATAACCTAACCCTACTTTAAACTTCTCCACAACTTTATAACTGTCTGGTGATTTCCTTGGTCTTCATGATGCTGTTTGCTCAATAGTGTTCTCTAACAAACCACTGAGGCCTTCACAGAACAGCGAAAGGTTGCTCTACAAAGTATTGACACAGGGGGGCTAAATACAAATGCACACCACACTTCTCAGATTTTTTCTTGCTTAATTTTGAAAACCATGTATCATTTTCGTCCCACTTCACAATGATGTGCTACTTTGTGTTGGTCTATTACATAAAATCTCAATAAAAACATTTAAGTTTGTGGTTGTAATATGACAAAATGTGGAAAAGTTCAAGGGGTATGAATACTTTTGCAAGGCGCTGTATATATAGTTTTTGGTCCTGTCTATGTTAAATTGTGCAAATGACAAATAAACAACTCTTGAGCACAGAGATAAATGATTTTTAGAAGTTTTATGAATTCGAGCAGTTAAAGTTTTATGAATTCCAGCAGTCAAAATTCATGCATTCCCTAAATGTAAGTTGTTGTTTTTGTCATTTTAACTAACAGGTTTGAAAGGTGAAGCTAAATTACAGTTCCTTATTCCTCATTGATGATGGTAGTTGATGCATAACAGGCCCATAGATGATGACTGCAACACAGATTTCAGGTTACATTTATACAAAGGTGTATATCTTAGAAAACAGGAGAGTTCATGGACTATGTTTTCTTGTTTATATTTTGATATAAACCCTGATTCTGTGTTTTCATATGCCATGGTATTAAAAAGAGCTCTGGTGGTACCATCACGGTAGTGTCCAACCATAGTAATACCATGATAATGGCAAGGGATGCGCACAATGGCTCCTTATCCATAATAAACAACAACATCAACAAAATTCCATTTTGGAACAGCACATTCTGAATAGAAATTAAGTGGCACAATCAAATATAAATGGCAAAGTCATTGTTTTATTTGATCCACATCAATCATGTTATCATTCAGATATCCTCCACATATATTTGATAAAGCGTCCTCCGAAACTCTTTATTCTTGTAAAGTAAGCATCAAATTAGTTTTTGATTCATCTTGTTTTTTTCCCTCCCTCAGTTTATCTCGTCAAGTCTTCTTCTCCTCCCACCCTCATCTCTCTCCTTGTTTTTCTCCTCCAAATGAACAGCTTGAGAAATAAAGCAGAGGAACTTTACATTGTGCTGGAGAGGGGGTGAAAATTGCGGGCAGTGTCAGATAATTGAGCTTGTCTTAAGAGACGCGCTAATAACAGCCACAGATGCGGAAGCCGTGTCAGTCTGTGAACGCGCTGACAGACTCTCTCTGTTGCTGATGAGCTGCGTAGGGGAAATCATTCCATGCAAACAGCTTCGTTATTACGATCTGGCAAGTGCCGTGCATGTGTGTACCCAATTCAGCTTTAACTGACAGAATCCGATTGACCGGGACACATTCATGCCCTTTATTCTCTTTATATTCGCCAACAATGCAGATAATTACTGCGACAAGAAAAACTGAAAATAGAATTTCGCAGCATGCAGTTGGAGGGGGGAACAATGTGGGCGCTGTCACCAGCAGCATTTCTGTGTCTGATGAAACTGGCCCAGTCACTATTTACTCACAGTGGGTGAATATCTCAATCTCAGACAGCCTCCTACATTTGCTGCCTCCCTTACAAGTGTGCAAGCTCAGAGACGTCGGCGAGTCTAATCTGAACGTTCTATGGCTGCTTTACATGAAGAGTCCCCTCTTGTTGTCAAACCGGCAGGCCTTTAAGAAACTGTTGGGAATCATTAGCCCTCAGTGGTCAGATGTTTTTCTGCAGATTTGGTGGACGTATGAACTTTGACCTGATGTATTTGTATGTAAACAGTCTTTTACGTCTGGCCAAAGGGTCGTCTGTCAGATATTAAACCAGAGGGATGGACAAATGTTTTCATGTCTAATTAAAGTATGATGTCTTCGTGTTGCTATCAAGGGGTCCAGGTTTAGCTGCTAAATCTAAGCAGTTAACATCTTCTGGTGGATGTCCAGTGCAGTACACCATTATGTAGGCAAAACACACCTAATATTTTCCCTGTTACCACAAGTTAATTACTTTGGAAGGCAAGTGTAAAGTAGTCGCTATTGAAAGGCTTGGAACAGTGCACATTCCTCTGATGCCATCAGCCAATCAGTGTCATTATGTCATTGAGTGATTAGTCACATGACAATTACATTGGCTCAATAAAGGTATTACAGACCTTCTTGCTCGCTATCATTAGCCAGCAGGTCACTTTAGTGTTGTGAGATCTGTCAGCATTTTGCTCCCACACAAGCCCGCTGTTATCAGGAACGGAAATGCTCTGTCCAGAGAGGTGAGTGCCGCTTTGTGCTCGGCATAGATCTTTGGCTCTCTTTCTCTCTTTGTTGCTCTAACAAGCCCTGCTCAAGCTCCAGTGAAGCGAGAAATTGTAAACTCTGAGAGTGTAGGTAAAGATAAGACCATAGTGTCTCTCCCAGAGAGAGATCAGATAGCACGCACCCACAGCAGGACAGTAGCATACCAGTCCCTCTTCTAATCCACACACCTTTTGTATTCACCTGCAAATCCTTCCATCCCCATAAATATGTATTAGTACCTCTTAATAATGAATTTCAATAGATCTGATCAGTTGTGGGCCCCTCTCTTGTTTTATAGCATTGTGTCCTGTTGCGTGAGGGCAGAAAGTGTTTAGCTATGGTAATACACAGATGGGATTGGATGCCATGCTTCAGGTATTTAGGTGCACAGCATGTTCTGCGTATACTGATGTTTATATAGAAATGAGGCATTATCTACTTCAGATAGGGATGGAACAAGGTTTATGTGTTTATCCATGCAGTTGTTTGTGTATACATGGGCATGTATACAGATGCTTAGATGTGCAAGTGATAAGAAATACAAACAGGTCCAGTTGTTAAAGTAACACTGAAAGTGCCATGGGCCCTGTTGTTTATCCGCAGATTATTATTAGAGCCCAAGCACTGAAAGTGCGAAGGACCCTATTGGTTTTCTTAGAATTAATATTATTTATAGGGCCCCAGCACTGAAAATGTGAAAGGCCCTATTGTTTTCCTTAGGATTATTATTATTTTAATTTTTTTCACATGTCAGAGTCATTGGCCATTACAGCTGGGCAAAGGCTGGCACACGGACGGACGGAGCAGGGGGCCTCGGTAGCGCCCCCTGGTATGGGGCACAAAAAGATGGTGCATATATCATACATACATGCACGCACCTGTACAAAACTTGGTACGTGTCATGTTGACACCAACAACTTTTACACTGACACCCATTAGCTCTGCCTAACAGGAAGTTGGCCATTTTGGATTTTCTGAAAAGCGCATGTCATGAACTTTTAAATAGTCCTCCTAATAATTTCATGTGATTTGGTGTCACCAAACTCGGTGCGCACCATGCCAAGACACTGAAGATTCTAAATTGTGAAGGAATTTTTTATATCTCAAATGATGTTGCCTTTGTGAGGTGGTAAATTTACAGCGAAAAATGGGAAACAATAAGTCTATAATATTTACAGCACACATCAAGTGATTGATGTCAAATATGCCTTCACAAATATGTTTATTGTGGTGGGCTTATGACATTGATATGACAGCTGTGAGTCATGGTCATAGCGCCACCAACTGAAAACAGTTCAAGTTTATTTCTATAGCGCTTTTCACAATGGCACACTGTTACAAAGCAGCTGTACAAATGAAAAATATCCAAAATAATTAACAGTGAAAACTGAAATTGAAAGAAAATGAAGAAAATTAGGAAAAGCAAAGGAAGAAAATTCAAATGAATATAATTATTAAACAGTGATGATAACACAATGTACAAAGCGAATGTTCTAAGCTAATGTCAGCAGTCCCCCAGTAAGCAAGCCAACAGGGCGACAGTGGCAACCAAAACTCCAGTGATATATAGATGGAGTAAACCAGGCTTAGCAGGGAGGGCCAGTTTTCCTCTGCCACGCTAAAGCTGCAGTCTGTAACTACGATTGGTTAAAAGATGGAAAGAAAAGTTTAAATTAAACATTTGTTTAAACATTTGTTTGGGTTAGAACTGGATTATGTTATGATGTTAATGATAGAGAACTGAAGATGGTTTCCAAGTGATGGTGTTATAGGCTTAGTTACTGATTGCAGCTCTAACAGCAAACTGCTGTTACAAGACTGAATGTATGTTAATGTGAAAGTCTAACTAAGGGAAACATTTTCACACAATTTTTATTTATTTTACAATTTTTAACAGAGTCCCCGGAGTTGTCCCCGGAGCAGGGACAATTTTCCAGATGAACTAAAGCTTGGGTCGGTCTGTCAGATGTTGGATCCATCTGTAGCTGTGATCTATAGCTACCCCGGGATTGAAACCCCGGGATAAAAATCCAAAACAGAGAATAATTGGCGTAGCTGCTGTTCATAACATTAAGAGCATAATATTTTATTAACTTTTTGAGGTAGAATGGAAAAACAAATCATAAGATGCATTATGAGAATGCTTGGCTAAAGAGATGCGTCTTTAAACTAAATTTGAACTGCGAGAGAGTGACTGAGCCCCGAACAGCATTGGGCGGACTATTCCAGAGTTTAGGAG
>JAZGTI010013183.1:0-15064 GCA_036877585.1 Botia kubotai
GTTACTGCGAGATAACTCTGCTTCTACTTAAAAGTGTATTTGTGAAACACACCTGATCATGACAAACAAGTACAAAACTCTACAGTCTCAGAATTCTGTGAAACAATAAACAACACACACATCTTATTTCCTACTTCATTTGATACAGCACACTGACAACATTTTATTTAGTTTATTACACAACTGAAAGGCAGATTAAACATTATTATAACCTGGATTTCTACAGAACAATTGCAATGTGCCATGGCAACAAAAACACCTTAACAACAGAAAAGATCAGTACTAAATAATAAATTGGGAGCAGCACAAAGCATCAACAACACCTGAAATCAGACACAACACCACTGTCAGACCACCTGCCAGACATATTCACAGAGATCTGGGTGGTCTGAGATCCACTACATCTAGACCTTCTGTGAAGTGGTCCTGAGGTGTTGGCAAACATTTGGCCCCAGTAATGCGACGGGTCCTCACCCTTTATATCTCAGACAGCTCCACAAACTGAGAATAAAGCTGCAGGGAGTGACTCCTGTCATCTTACTCAAGCAGAGATGAAATGAACCTCATGTGAGGAGCTGCCACATATCAGAGCTGATTTTACATGTCTGTTGTTGGACTTTGTTCAGATACGGAAACATGAGGCTGCAAAACATTCAAATTACAATAAAATTACAGTCTAGAATAATGACAGCTGATTTGAATATATTCATCAGTTATATATCTATTTTTTCTAAGAAAGATGATGACAGATCTGACGTCATTTTAAGCTTAGAAACCGCACGATTAAGCACCGTCGAGGGTCATCAGAGTCACCGCCTGATCAGCTGTCATGAGTCGAACCGGCAGTCGGTTCCAAGGTCTCCTTTAACTTGACACAGGCTGCAGCAGCTAACTGTGTGCATATCATCTGTCTATTCGCTCCTAAACTGATCTAATGACGGCAGATAATTTCTCGCTTTGTAGCTCAGAAATAAGACTTAATCCACAGCATTTCTATCGTGTTGCAAGCAAACTCTGTAAACCCAACACTTACCTAACGGATCCCTCTATATTTAACTGCTAGCAATAACCTTCTATCGGCAAACATGCGCCATGTGTGACTACTTCCGCTTCCCGGTCGAGGAGCGTAACACCTTCCTGAATGAAAACAGGAGGGGGGCAATAAAGAGACACGCGTTCACAACAAGATTTAAATTCCGAAAACAGTAAAGTTGTCTTATTTAATGTGTTTGTACTGTTGATACAATATTTTTCCCTATCGTAAATTATATTCAATAAAGATTCAAGTGAAACTAAACTTTTTAAGACAGTTCACACCCCTCTCTCTGAGGAATAGTTCTGTCCCACTGAAGGTGCCCTTCATCTGATATGTGCGCATGCGCGCTGTTACAGAGCACGTGTGTCAGGATCTGACAGCAGCCGGGGGACAAAATACTCATATTTTGTCGCGTGTACACTTTACACAAAAGAGCCAGCAATGAAAAACGACGCGTAAAACCTCCCAGATGAATCTGTAGAGCTCAGGTTTAACAGCTGCCTGTGATTCTGGAGTCATTCACACGACTAAACCTGCTGTTGACATTAGTTCAGCAGCGGCGGAGTAACCGGACACATCTCATTCACCTCGGCTGAAGTTCAGCATTCCGCTGTCCCACAGTACAATCACCTCATCCCTTCACCAATCACCAATGCGCATGGCACTACAGATTTTAAATAAATAATCTGTTATAATCATGGTTCCTGCAATCGTAAGTATTCGCGACTCTTATGTCAACAGTTATCGAACTTAACTACACAGGTTCTCCAACCTGTTGGAATACATTAACCAACATGTTAAACGGATGGTCTGTGCGCATGTTTTAAACAAGCATCCTTGTACATTACAGACACTGTCCTGTACACTCAATTCACGTGCACAAGAAACATAACGTTGATGTACGGCAGGTCAAAGCAAATGCAGGACTGGGTGTCTTCGTCCTGCTTTACTGTGACCTCTATGTGGTCAAACATGAATCAGATTGTAACATTCAACATCATACAGGTCCTGTAGCAGCAGCATGATTCTCTCATCGCGGCGACATGAGCTGTGTGGATGATACCACATACCCCAGGCACAGGGATCTATCAACGCTGTGTTGATGGTCTCTTTGCTGCTCGCTGTCTCGTCCTCCCGGGCGGCATCGGCGGGTTTACAGGTCGGGACTGAAGCTGGGATGTCATCCGTCTTGCTAACCATGATTCGTTTCCCAGAACACTGATTTTGGTTTCAAAACTAGATATATCCGTTGGGGTGTAAGTCTGTTGTAATGACCTTCTCCGTGAGACGGGACGCCACATGCAAAGATATTATAAACCTCTCTTGCGAAGGACAGTTCTCCGGCTGGCTGTCACACGTGCCTCTTGACCTGTTTGTCTTTGTATTCGTCCCACCCACCAAACACACGGCTACGGCAAGCCTGCAGCTCCAGTACCCGATTCAGAGAAGCAGTTTAATGCTGATTGTGTGAAAGTTTCATTAACCCTGTTTATTCATTCATGTTATATAAGACAGATGCGACCTGTACACAATAAATCAAAACAGTAGAATAGAATATATTTTATTGTGCTGTATTTGGGTAATTTGGAAAACAACAATACATGGTATGATTAAGTGACTAAATTGGCCCACAGAAGAATTAGGGTGTGTCCCATTTTTATTGTGTATACTTGTGCATTATTCTAAACATGATGTAAATGTTTGCAGTGAACTGTAACATCACTTTCTGTTTCTCATAAGTAAACGATGTTGACGCTTCTAATCATGTGTAAAGATTGAAATGCAGACAGTGTAACAGTAAAGGTGAAATATTAACCGTGGATTATTTAGTGTCACATTGTTGCACAATGTTCTGTAAATAGTCAGAGATATGAATTACTCATCAGATCATTTCATTTTATTTAAGTGTTCCACTAGAAGCTCAGCTTCTTTCTGCTGGAACTTCTAAAGATCTCACGTCACTTATATTGCTGATATACTGAGATGCTTGTGGAAATTAGTTTTCCTTGATTTAATTTTTCACAATCATTTGTTGACATTACTCAGCTGATAACTACATGGTCAAAGACAGCACTGTCAGTACACAAACATGACCAGCAGGTTGCGCTAGAGGGTTTAGATTCTCTAAATCTGTTTTCAGCGATTCTTTGAGCTCACAGGCACATTTAGTGATACTTTCATGAGTGATCAACCAGAAGATAACTATACAACTTGTGTTTGCTTTGTTTCTGTATATAGAAAGTGATTATATATATATTACTACACATTTAATAGCATTATATATTGAAAGCGTTGAATGGTTTGGGGACACGGGGAGGTACCGCAGCATCCCGTGAGGAGGAAACAGCGGAACTGACTCAAACTCATTAAACACGATCAGACGAAATGAGGGTGAAAATATTCACATGGACGGACGGACGCTTCTGTTCTTTTACTCGTTAATTTAACGGTGTCTCTTTGACTTCTTTTCATTACTTCAGTAACACTTTGCGAGGAGAAAGTGTGTGTGGACTTCTTATATCTTATATCATCTTATATCAGAATCTTATGAATGGAATAAGAAGTAAATCGCTCAGTTCGTCCAGCAGTACAGAATGGTAAATTAACTGATATTTCAGATATATTTTATCCGCTCAGAAGAGTTTAATCGATCACACATATTGGCTTTGGATTTGCACGATGGCAATAAACACAGACGCGGCGTTTGTTACATCCAGTCTGCGGGAGTCTCAGGAGAACCTCACCGGAGTGAAGACCTCCAGCTCATGTACCGTCCGTGTCGGCGACGACGAGGCGCTCGATGCGGATCTGAACGGCCACAGTTTGCCGCTGAGGTCTGAATCAGAGAGGCAGCTCGGTTCGGCTCCCCCCTCACCATCCGGAGTCAGTCTGAGCCGAACATCATCCACCGGCAATACCGTCCAAGAGCAGCAGAAACCAAACGACTACCTCATACTGGTCATTTTATCCTGTTTCTGCCCCGTGTGGCCCATGAGCATCGTTGCTCTGGTTTACTCCATTATGGTGAGTAACTGTTATCAGACGTTTGTCTGACATTATTAAACGCTTGCCTACATTGCCCTGACTGTACACAACCTCCACAACACGTCTCCTGTAAACCGATAGAGAGCTGATCTCAGTTCAGCGGATGACCAGACAGATCACGTTTTGCTTTAATTCGGCTATAAAATACTTCATTTTCGGTCATGATTTGTAACTTTATTGTTCCCTAGTCGAAAAAACTGAAGGAATGTCTATTAAAACTTTATAAATTTCTTTCTATAATTCATTTAAAACAGAAACATGTATATAAATGTATTACTTTTTATGATCAATATTTGTGTATATTTTCTTGAGAATTTCTGTTGGGAATCGACTGAAAGGGAACTAAACTGAATGGCTGACGTGTTTGAGGGAAATCTGCTCAATGCATGAACCTGTAACACTGAGATCATGATTAATGATTTCTGTGCTTTATCATTCATAATATATGAGGTGAAAGTGAATTTAATACATAAGAAAAGCCAAGCAAATCTGTTCAGCACCCTGGACAGCACCTCAATGAGAGATCATTCACTGAGGTACTGATGTGAGATTGCTTTGCCGCTGTGTGTCAGAGGCTTTCCAGCACGATCTAGTGCTCAGTGTTGATTAGTGCTGTCTACTGTCTGTCTGGGGTAAACTGACAGCATGATATGGCTGTGGTGTGGGCTGCAGATGGTTCACATCAGCATGACCTCTGACCTCTGCATTGACCGCTTCCTTCCTGCAGAGTACAGGTTGTGATGAGCGCTCATACTGTACTTGAGACTGAAGCTGTGTGTGAGATGAAGCATCTGAGTCTGTCATCACTCTCTTCTGGTTTGGTTTCAGTCCAGAAACAGTCTACAGCAGGGTGATGTGGACGGGGCCAGGCGTCTGGGACGTTTGGCTCTTCTGCTCAGCTGTGTTTCTATCATTCTGGGCCTCCTGGTTACCATCATCTTTGTGGTGGTTACAGGTAACGCTAATGTAACGCTAATGTAACGCTAACATTCATGCATGTGGCAGATGTGACTCACATTTATCAGCACGTGTGTTTCCTGGGAATCAAACTCATGACCTTCTCATGAGCTTCTGATTCTGTTTTTCTATCTTTAGTAACTGCATAATAAAAAGAGAAAACAGGAACAACAAGAAACAACCGTCTACAGTACTGCAAATAAAAGCTCACTGGTGATTTGAATTTAATTAAGATCCTCCTCATTAAAATGTCACTGAAGTTACACAAGAAACAAGAGGAGTGAAGCAAACAGAGAAGACCCAACAAAATAACTGCATGCAGTAGTTTAGCATGCAAACCCCCGTATGCTACAAGAACAGTGATGTTTGCATTATAAGACGGTTCTGATTCAACAAGAACTCGCTGGAGGACGACACAAAGACAGAACTTTAATTCAGCGTTTCAGGAATCTCCGCCCAGCAAGCTGCATTTTAACCTTATATGGTTAATCCAGGCATTTATAAATTATGCACAGATATATTTGCAGAATAACTGCCAGTGTGCTTTAGAAAAGATTTCAAGGTACAGGAAGGAACTACAGACAACAAAAGAACTGTTGGCTAGAGACCCTGCAGACTTTGAAATGGCCAATGAAAATGTTTTTATTTGTGGTTGTTTTGTAGATTTTGATTATAAAATGACCACATCCTCTCCTAACAGAAGTTCTGCTGCATGAACATTCATCAGTAACCAGCGTTACTCCAGTGCAAGAGCTTCTGATCAGTATTAAATCAGTATTTCTGTCATTAAACTCTCTATTAACCTAAAATATTATATCAACATATTTCTAGAGATATTTAGGCATGCTGTGGGTGGATAATACAACACGTTTATTGTACAACACTATCTTTACACAAAATGATAAAGAGCTTGTGTGCTCAGAGAGCTCTGACAGCGTTCCTAAACACACAGATTTCTCTGTATATCACGATCATTAGATCATCATTTCACTGCTTTTATGAGAAGGATGTGTCACATGACACTCATTCTGTTTTACTGATCAAATGCTCGTTCATCTGACTGTATGTTTCTCTCACCATAACCAGTTCTGTTAGCATGAGCATCATAATCATCTCTACACCAACACCAATGAGACGCTAACATGCTGCTGTCTTTTAAAACTGTGATTTATTAAATACAAGTCTGGAACATTGGTTCACTTGTGTATTATGTTTTAATAGTTATTGTGTACACTCACAAGTGTGATATAAACATGTAATAAGCATGTGAAATAAACATGTAATAAGCATGCTCCACAATGTGCATATGTGCAGTTATTGATCTTACAGGATGAACAACACACAGAAAACACATTCAACAACAACAACACACATTCTCCTGCCTCAGGAGACACACACACACACACACACACACACACACTTTATTTTCACGCCCCTCACTGTTGCCGCTGGCTGGAAATAATGCATGAGAAGGGAAATGGCACAAGATCTAGTGGCTGATTTTGCACTTGTCTGTGATCTAAAAATATCTGAACCTGCCTAACCTGAGCTAGTCTGGCTGAGGGGTATTTCCCTGATTTACAACCCCCCCCACACCACCATAGGAAGCTGAACACTGGGCCCCTGATCCTATGAGTAGGTTTAGGGTGAGGTTTTAATGGTTTTTATACTGTACAAACTGTATATTCTGCACATAAACAATAAAGTTGAATCAAACCTAAACACAGAATAAACTTCTTTGTATTTATTGAACATTAATTAAATGGTGAACAGCATAATCTATAAACATCAAACAGAACCCTTCTGATGTGACACAAGCCTTGAAGCTCCTCGACACCTCAGGCTTCCAGTCTCTGCTGGAAACTCTACATAACAGAGAACAGAGGACAAACAATTCAGCTGCAGACAGTATCAGTTTATTGTTGTTTGGCAGCTCATGTCTCCATGTTTTGAGCAGTGTGTGAACCTCTCTCATTACACATCTACAGAAACACCTCAGACAGACAGCAGAGTCTCACTGCTCCAGCTGCGGCAGATACATCAGATACACACTGAGACGCTCAGCTGAGCGCAGCAGAAAGGCCCAGCTCCTACAGACATCAGCTGGAGACAACAGAACACAAAGACTGGTGCGCTTCAGTTCTTCTGCTCCTCTCTTCTCCTCTCTGTGTGGAGATTACTTCACATGGTCATCACTCCACATACAATGTGCTCACTGTGCTAATTCTTCCTGGATCCATTCAGCTTATATATTCATCATGTATAAAGTTATAAAAGAGTTATAAAATAAAGTTGCTCCTGTCAGAAGATGCTGCTGAGTGAGGACAGATGAAGATGAAGAAGATTGTTCATATCATCAGCTGAAATGCTGTTTTATCTCCAGTTTAAAACCGGAGTTAGGAAATATTTAAAAAACAGAAGCTGCAGAGGACGGACCTCTAGTGTTTGACACACATTTTTAATATCCTGTATATGAATTATTTATTCATTCACAAAGTACACAGCATGATGAGAAACCCTCTCACTAATGGACCATTAAACTAAAACCCTGTTGAATAATACACAGGAAGAAGCATAAATGCAGGTTGAGGCTTTAAAGCATCACTCTGTGTTTTAATATTGTGTTTGAAATCTATTCCTGTTATTTGGACAGGATTAAATTTGGTCTCCAGTCTCAGTTGATATCTGTGCAGCGCATTATGTGTAGTAGAGTCTCGCTGTTAGAGCTGCACATCTCCCGCTGCTAAATACAAATCAGGTCCATGCTGGCCACGATCAATCCTGTTACCAGTCCAGGTCAAAAGGGCATCTGCCTGGTGTTCTGAGCGGTCCACCTCTCATCCGGTCCGTTCTCAGAGCCCGTCACTGCTCTGCACAACACCCCCAAAATTAGTCAGTTAATGTTCCCATCCGTCAGTGAAACACATACAGCAGCAGAAGGATGGTGCAGACGCCGATGACTCCGCCCAGAATTAACGAGTCCCGCCTCTTCCTCAAGTTGATTCGCTGTATTAGGTTATTGATGGCAGGGAAACGATCTGAAGTTGGGGTTAAGTTAAACAAATACAAAGAAAACGACACATTTCTCTTCCTTTAAAGCTTGTAACATTGATCTAGGTTGCAATAACGTAATATAACAGTTGACAGCTGAAGTGGCCTTGTTCTGTATACATGTGCACTGTATACGGTATGCAAATGAGAAGCAGAATGGACAGTACTCACAAACAGATAATCTTATTATTAAAACAATAAATGATTCATGACACGATTTTCAAGTACATGGACAAAGCTCTTAAAAATGACATCATATCACTCTACAGAACATGTGTCCTGTGAGCATATACTCGAACCCGTGACCTCCTGCTGGGAATGAAGGATACTGGCCAGGGTGTTGACTCTGCTCTGTATAGACTTTAACACTCCACGCTGGGAGGTGATGTTCTCCTTGGTTGCCATGGCAATGCTGTTGACAAAAACACACGGACATTCATTGGCACTGGTCCATCACTGCATGTTTGCACTGGAAGAGGTGCAGTTCCCAGTATCTTGTCTTGTGTCCAGTTTTTCCCCTGACACTGCAGAAAGTGTCCTCCATTACACTCCTGTCTGCCATCAGATGTATTTCACACTGCTCAATCCAGCCAACACGAGATATTATCAGTAACAATGTTTGAGGATTGTGTTTGAGGTGAAATTACCTCCTAACAACTTCCAATCAACTGTAAGACAGTGTGCTGTGTACTGACCATCAGTTACTGGTTCAGTGGATCTGATCTCAGAGGATGAATTAGGCAGTAGCAACATTCCACTTACACAAACGAGGTATAAAGCAAATGAAACATGTTCGTTGCCACGATGGCTGTGAAGTCTCTTTTTACCCCCAGGTGCCCTCTGTTACGATCAAACGTAATGACACGTTAAACAAAGAGTTTGCTGTGTAGCTGCGGCTCTATCTGTGAGTGTGTGACTGTGAGACACGCCAGTGAAAGTGAGGAATGTGGAGATTTTGGGAGAGGGCACCAGAGGCAACTTCTCCATGAACTCTGATCTTTCTCTCTGGTTTCAGCAGAGATCTGAGCACCCAATTAATCACAGATCATATTCATTAAAAACACAAAACAAGTATGGAAGCTGTTGTAGTTATATGTGTGCAGCCTGACAGGCTGAGAAATCAGCTGGTGGAAATCAGACTTACCTTATCGTGTCATCAATCAGTCGATCAGAGCTGCAGGAGGACAGATGAAAGAGTTTAGATGATGATAATCTGAAGGCTCTCAAATCTTTAATGATACAGTAATGATGAGCAGACCGCTCTGTCAGAAGTATAATTAACACCAGCATGATGAACATGACAATAAAGAGATGCATTCCCAACACACACCATCAGACAACACATGAACCCAAAGACTTCAGCTGAACAGCTTCATGAGCACAGATGATCCATACATCACCACTGAGATAAATGATTTCATAAAGATTCATATCACAGCAAAACGAGCTCTAGAAACACCCATCCAGCGACAGCAAAACAACCTTCCTGATGATGCTAAATCTGTTTGGGACAGCTCTGGTTCCTCTCAGATTACAGACACTTCAAGTGTCTGTCTGTATTTGTTTAAGTCTGCAATGTCTGTTTTTCTCGGCGTGCCGCTGTAATCTCATCGCTGTTAATGTTTTTAAATGCATGTCTGATGAATCAATTACTGTTTCCACTGAAACAAAATCAAGTCATAACACCAGAGATCACTTCCTGTCCTCTGAGAGCTGAGGAGCACATTAAATCCTATGTATGCCACACCTGCTTACATACTCCTGTGGGGTTACATAACCCACTCCAATGATCTGATAGTCTAGCTGATTTCATTTAGGCAGACTGTGAAAAAATACATATACAAATAAACAGTGTAAATGCTGGAAAAGACTACATGTGGAGTTTCTGGGTTTGCTCTGCAGTGAGAGAGCAAGTCACTGATGCTGAGAACAAGGACAGCAGGGAGAGAGAGAGAGAGAGAGAGCGAGAGAGGTGCACATACACCTGCAGCATTCGGTCTGTACAGACAGAGCAGGATAACAGTGAGACTCTCTGATGGACTGAAGTGCCAGTTGAAAACACATGTTCATGTTCAGCGCCTATTTAAATACTGTATGCAAAAATGACTCATCAGTTCAGTGTGTCAGACAGTACTTCAGTGAAGCTGAGGAGAGAGAGAGAGAGAGAGAGAGAGAGTCTCTTACTTTCTCAGATGCTCGTGTTCTTTCAGGAAAAGCTCCGTGCGTCGGTTGTTCACCCCTGAGCCGCTCTTATATGTCCTGACAAGAGAAAAACTTTAATTCCCCATTCATCTCTCAGACAGCTCAAAGCTCGACAGACAGGAAACTGGGTTCAGAGTGAGGCCCTCTCTCCATCCTGCATGTCACACGTGTCTCTCTCCCAGAGAACACTTAGTGTTAATAATAAATGAACACTGTGCTGGGAAGTGCAGCCCGTTCCCAAGAGTTCAACAAGGAAATGAAGGAGAAAACTTCATGCAACACTGAGCAGCATGACCAGCAGCCAGAGGCCGAATGAACACACACCAGTGTGTTGCTCTCTGCATCATCTGTGTCTGTTGACATTGACACAGTACTGCAGGTAGAGTTCTGTTGATTGTTGTGGGGAGTGGCAGGTAACCAGAAGAGGGAAGGGGCGGGTGAAGAGCCCAGCAGCAGAACCTCCACAGCCTGCACCAACAGACCAGAACTGAACACTGTACACTGGACTACATCTCCTGACAGCCAGCAGTGTTTTACCGCCCCCTGATGGTGTGTGTAATTATTACAACTTACAATTACATTATTAAGTACATATACATAAATTAAAACATATACATAAGTACATATACATAAATTAAAACAAACTGTTCTAAAGCAGAACATATGGAGTTTCTTTCATTTTAGTTCCAGAACAACAATTACAAGGAACATAAATTCAAGAAACAGCAGAAAGGTGCCACAGTACAGCATCTCAGATCAGCAGATCATGAATCTGCTTTAGAGTCAGGCTGGGCTGGAGGGCTATGGCTCATTTCTTCAGCTCTGCTGTGGGGACAGAGATCAATGACTGCAACAGCAACACTGCATGTTGCAGGATTTCTGATAAAAACTTCAGTAGATATATTCCATATGTAGACATTTGTTAAAAAGCCTTTAAGAGTGCTTTTCCAAACAGAGGAACCATCAAACACACGAGCCACTGTGCTTCCCAAAAATATGTATGAGCAAACTTACTCGATGTCTTTTCTGACAGACCCCAGCAGGTCCTCTCTCTCCCTGACTGCCATGAAATTAGATCTGGTTTTATGAAATTCATGTGTGTAATCCTACAGAAGAAATAAATAAGTTACCGATTACAATAAAGAGCTTTAACAACAAGTCATTGACCCTCAAATATAGACAGTTCACACTGTGATACAGATTAGAACATCACCTGCAGGATGTCTCTGTGTCTCTGGAGCGTGTGCATCAGAGCAGCATTCAGAGATGTCACTCCTGGTGTGCTTGTGTATTCCGCCATCTTGTCATTTATCCCAGTAAGCTAGAAAACACAGAAGAAGCGAGACACTTTTTTTCTGGTCTCATAGTCTTCCTGCTCCTCCCTCAAAACAATGTGAACCGAGGACTCAAACCTACATCTAAAACAAAACTTTAGTTTCTCAAAGACCATAAGTGTTTTAAATAAAACAGATGAACTGACAGAAATGCATTACTGTTACACAAATGTATCTAATGTAGGACAGTAATGACAACACACAAACAAAGCTACAGAATGATACGTGACTAATACAGAAATACTGCTTCACTGTCTTACTTTCGCAAGCAGCTGCTCGATCCCCACTGACATGTTCTCAAACATTCTGTCCTGAGTGGAGTTGCACAGGAGAGGCTGCGTATCAGAACTATAAGATCAGAGAACAGAGCAATGCTCTTGTTATCTGTGTAAAGACAGAGATTCACACAAGTTCCATGTGTAGAAGAATGAGAAGGTTCTCACGGTCTCACCTGTCTGCTCGGTGGGCATCTCGCGAGCTGCTGTAACTGGTGCACAGTTTACTGAAAGACACCAGCTTCAGGTCCAGTTCATTCTCCAGCTGCCTCGCCTGCTTCCGCAGGTCTGCAACAACACAAGGGAACATTATCTAGCCTGCTAACATAAATGAAGTATTGCCAACACTGCCAGAATGATTTGTTACAGAATATTAACACATGCTTAAGTGTTAATGAACGGACAGTTACATTATACTGTAAAGCTACATTAGTTTAAAACCATTGCTAAATGAAACAATATGAATGCAATATGAAAGTAAAAATGGCTAGCCAATCAGAAAAAATCCTTACTGTTTATAAGTCTAGATAGGGTGCTGACTGTACTTTAAAACACGTCTCATGAGTGTATTAATGGAGACGAGTGAGTGATCTGAGCTAACAACCCACATCTGCACTCTTAACACAGTGTTAAGCTGCAGTGCGTTACAGAGATAAATGAGGAACATCTCGCCGGTTTAACACTCGGTAATGGAAAGCGCTGACGTTCCGGCGGACTAGCGAGCTAATGCTAACGACGTGTGGCACTTGACTGCGTTTCCAAGGAAACGTCACCAAAGACCATTAGGACGCTATATTGGCCTGAGCTGTCACAGAGGGCAGTAAATGTTCCTGTCGAGAGGAACGTGTTGCGTTTTGCCACCTCACCTTCCCAGTAGTTGCTGTTTCCTCCTGCCATCTTTGTTTTGTGTGACGTCACCCGCGGGGGCGTGGCGGAGACTGACGAGAGCGCGAGCGCCTCTCACTGTACTTTAAAGAGCCGAAGTACTTCAACATATAAAACATATTCAATATTTAAAATATGTAATAGATTTAACCTATATATATAAACTAACATTTGGGGTACTTTTAGCTTTACATCACCAACTGTCTCATCATGTCTATGCATAATAATTTATTCCGGTTGTACAATTATAGTTTATATAGAGATAGTTTATATATAGTCAGATATACAGGAATATAATGTGGATTTGTGGAGCACTGAATTCATTGATCAGCAAGAAATGAAACAGACAACAGACAGAAGATGTGTAGTGTAGACAGAAGATCAAGTGTATAGAGCTGAAACAGAACGCTGTGTTCTTTACCTCAGTAATAGTTAAGTAATAGTTAAGTGTTGTATGACTAGTCAATCAATGTGACCCATTTACAGTAGATTACTTCCACACCTGCCACAAAATCACACAACATCTTTAACAATCCAAACATTTCCCATGTCAACAAACTGCAAATGAGAAACTGAGATTCAGACGAAAGAATGTTTTAATTCGTTCTATTCTACAAGTTGATACATTATTTACAGTATTTAAAAAACAAAGCAAAAAATAAACAAAATAAACATATGAGTGAGTGTTAATATCTTAAAACTTTTTAATTATCCTTTCATATAACGTACAGAATATCAATCAACTTCCTCTGACAGTAGCAGCCGACTGGATTTCCTGTGAGAAATCAAACTCTGCTCTTCAGAAACCATTTCATACTCTGAGCTTTTCCCTTAGGTGAGATCCACACTGTTCATCAGATAGCAGATCTGTTCAATCTGCAGTGTGTTTAGAGGTAGACTACAGCTATACTGTCAGTAGTGTTGAATTAGGATTGTTAATACAGATCTGAGACTTGCTTTTCTTTGTCTTTCAGTGATTCTCAAACTCAGAGAGTTGAAACTGATCGGAAAAGAGGGAATATTTCCCGCTTTAAATTGCACGTGTCCTTTGTGTTTCCAGTGTGTTACAAAGTGGTAAAAATTGCAGTATAAAACTGTATTGATCTAATCAAACAAAACATCATGCATATTTAAATATTTTCTCTGAGGAGTGACAGAGAAAATCAGAGTTTATTTGATGCTTGAGGGCCTTTTTCTCGGTAATGGTCAAAACTCAGTGCTGCTGTAGATCAGGTTTAGTTGGCATCAGCTGAACTCAGTTATAAAGCAGCGTGTGTGTTTATCAGACGAGCGAGCCCGTTCTGCTCTGAACGGGCACCATGACGGGCACGGCTCCCATGCGCTCCAGTGTGGCTTGGCTCACAGCATACGAGTGCGTGTGTTGATGCCCGTGAGTCGCTGCGATGGTTGGGCGCTGACTCAGTGACCCGTTGCTGCGGGTCATGATGGGCGGGGAGGGGGCAGAGTTGGTGGTGACCACCAGAGTTTTGGGTGGGGGCAGGGTGTGGCTGCCATTGGCGGCGTGTGAGGGGGCATTTCCAGTGATATTTGGCCCGCTCGTGAAGGTCTGCCGTGTGTCGCCGTTGTAGCGCGTGTAGGAGTTGGTGTCATAGTTGGGTTTGGGGTTGTGCCAGTAGCGGCTGTTGTAGGTGTTGCTGGACGTCAGCGTGTCGTTCTCTGAAGACGAGGCGTCGGCGTGAAAGGCTTTAATGGATGAAGATCTCTTTGGCGGGAGATCGTCCTCTCTGAGAATAGTGAGAAATCTTGATTTATGTTAAAATCAAACCAATTGATCAAAGAATCTGATAACACAGTATTTAAAACCTCAGAATACTGAAAAGGTCACAGAAATGTATTGATCAAGAAGTGAGGACACCTGATACAAATAAAACACATCACACAGATCAAATAGAGTTCAGTCATGCTGATCATGAAGAGTCACCTGATCTCATTGGGAATTTCATCCTCTTCGTATCTGTTCTTGTTTCTCCAGTAGAAGAGTGTGATGGCCACCAGCAGACAGCAGATGATCACAGCCAGAACGCCCGTGGCGATGATGCCCGCGATCAGCCCGATGCTCTGAGGCTGAGCTGATACATGGCAGAGAGACAGAGCTGTGATCAGACCTCATATCTGATCTCGTGAACACGTGTGATGGTCTGTCATGTTCCACACTTACGTGCTACAACCTGCAGTCTGAGGACGCAGCTGCTCTTTCCTATAGCGTTTGATGCAGTGCACTGATACAGGCCGGATGTGCTGCTGCTGATGTTCCTCAA
>JAZGTI010013184.1:0-15064 GCA_036877585.1 Botia kubotai
ATTCAAATGTGATGCTGATTATGACATCACAGGTTCTCGCCTCTAAAAAGCCAGAGAGGAAACTCATCTTTTATAAATAAGCACAGGTCATATTTTATTACGGTCAAATAAAGAAATGGTTTTATTTCTTTGAATTTGCAGTAAATATCTGGAGCCACAACCATCAGGGGCTTTGACTCCAGAGAGTGTGAGACAAAAGAAAACCTCGCCGGCGTTGTAGCTGACTGTGTAAACCGACGAGTCACTTTGCCCTAAATTTATTTTTAATTAATTTTTAATTAATGAGCTTCCAGTTCAAGTAGTGCACGGCACTGAAACAATTTCAATGCAGATAATAAAGCGGCGGTGGTTCTCGCAGACTAATCCTGCATAACTGATAAACTCGGTTGCGATGACATGCAGAAATTGAAAAGATGTTAATGTGGCGCTTGAACACGCCGTAAATGCGAAACGTGGCCTTCTGGGTTTCTATATGCCAGTGAATGGTACACAAGCACGTATTTATGAGGTACTACTTCCATTCAAAGGCAAAGCAGCCACTTGAAGGTATAATGCTTGATAACAAAGATGAGTTAATCTCATCATTTATGAATGCAAAGCAAGAATTTATTTGTGTGGAAGCTGATTAACCACGTCAACAGACCAATGCTGCAGGCATCAACAAGTGAGATGGAGAAATGGAGACAAAGAGAAAAGGCTGATTCTCGGAGACAAGAAACAGCTGAAACGCATTTCACATGGGAAAAAAAGGGAACAGTAAGGGAATTAAAGAGAGATCAGGGTTTCAAATGTAAATTCAAATCGGAATTGCTGTGTGTAAACACCTTTGATCTGACTCCAAATCAGATTCACTATTGTCACAGCGACAAACCCGCTAAGTATTTGGAGAGGGAGGGTGGGGGTGGAAAGACAGGAAGTCTAGCGCATCTTGTGCGTGTAATGATCGCCTGATAATATGTTACTGTAAGGGTGGATTGCAAACGTGTTCAGACAGGCGGAGCAAATTAAACCCACGTGTTGATTGCCAAGCGCTTTGTTAGCACGAATACAAGCAATAATATCTTTCTTCTTAACGGACCACCTGTTGAAAACTATAAAAGATATTTTTCCTGTTTTAAACGCGATTGCTATAATTAAACGTGGTTAGCCCGGTTAAGTCATTCATTTGCTATTGAAATGAAGAGGTGTATACTCATTTGACCCGTTAGAATAAAAGGGACACAAAGACTTCGCTTAATGAGACAGTCTGGGTCACGACCGGGGGACGGACGTGTCTGTGGCTGGACAATACAATCCAACAATGGGGGCCCAACGGCTTAAAGGGGCCCGATGCTAATGTTTCATTCATGCATGAAAACACTCACATTCACACAACATGGCCACTTTAAATGATTTCAGCGGTGCCAAAGTGAGAAACGATGGTGCACACATGGAAAAAGAGGGCAGTGTGCATAGGAACAATGTAGACAATAGGGCAGAGGGAGCTGGACATAAATGGGGGCCACAACATATGCACTCGTGAACTTTGGACTCCAACATCCACCTCAGTACAGCCGTTTCTCTGTGAAACGAGGCCATGCCTTGAGTGCTAGGCATGTAAACACACATAATGAGAATGTGTTGTCATTTTGACCTTGGCTATGCACTAAGTGCTAGCTTTTTATCTTAAAAGAACCATTCAAAACCAAAGCTATACATTCAAAGCCACATTGGCATACATTCAAAAGTAGCCATTTATTCCGTCTGGTCAACGTATTCTATGTAACCTTTATATAAATTGGAAGTATTTGCATTACCCATTGCATATACTGAATATCACGCAGTATTTAGTATGTAGTAAGCTAGTAAACCACAACGAACAGCACCTGTAAACTGCTTTTGGACTGTACGGTTGATCGTCAGTGCGCGTATGTAAATCGCAATACACACCAACAACATCCAATCAGCTTTGATCTACTGTGATTGTGATACTCAATCTGTCACAGACAGAGAACAGGCTTCATTTGAATATTGATGCTAGCCCTGCGCATTGCTTTTTATGTTGGCATGCGTTTGAGCGTGCCGGTGCATGGAGCATGGCAGGGGATTGAGGGAACGCTGCAGTATGTACTGGAGTGTTGCACTGGGTGTAATTCTGAGCAGGAGGAGAGCGGTTTTGATTCAGCCCCTGCAGGAGTTTGTCATCCCAGATCAAAAGCCCATCTGACCAGAGCAGCACAGAGAGAGGCTTCAGATACAAGAGCGGTTTTCATGCCGAGCCGCCCATGCCAGGGCCTACGGACACGCGCGTGCATGCGCGCGCAGACGCGCAGTCACATCAATCTTGATTTCATTCTATCATGCTGCCTCTCTCTCTCTCTCCAGTTCCCTCCCTCAATCATTATGCTCTCCTCCAGTCCTTAGCTTAACTCGCTCCTCTCTGCTTTAGCGAACGCTCATTTTTCTTCTCGTTTTCGAATTGACTGACATTCCAGTGACCCTAAAACAGCAGTTCTGTCTCCCGTGATGGATGCATAAAGGAAAAAGATGGTAAAGAGATGCCAGTTCTTCTCCTCCTCAGAGATCTAGCCATCCAAAACTACTACTCCATCCATCCTCTCTTTTTCCTGCACCGTTTCCTCTCTTTCACGCTCCGCTCCTCTTTAACATCTCCCCATCTTATTGTCTCAGCCCACACCTCCCCTCTCATGCCGTCTCTCTTGCACCTCTCTCCTTCATTCGATTCTCCGTGGGACCTCTACGCCACATCAAGATGTCAGAGCGCTCGAACACAAACATTCATCAGCGACGCGCATTGAGAGCGTACACACAGAAAGCCACTCAGCGACTGACATGCCTGGCAAGAGTCATAAATACAGAGTGCGCAGGCGAACAGCTTGGGATGCCGTGTGACAGTTCCCAAAAGTTTTATGCTGTGGAGTTCAGGAGTCTAAAGATCTGCCGTGATCAAAGAGAAACCCAGACAGACACCTGTTGAAGCGTGTTGCACCTACAGATCTCTTCGTTCACAATAAATTATTTCTATAAACGTTGCAACATCTAGCCATCAAAATGATTCCTGGTGCATCTACAACAAGCTTTCCATGACAATGCAAGTCAAGGCTTACAATAAAAGTAGGCTAGGCAGTTGCAAAGAGGATCATTGAGTTGCAAAGATACGATCACACCCTCTGTTCAGAGAAATCTCCAAAGCCACGCCTCGTCTTATAGTACACAGAGGTATGAAAATACAAAGTTTGACTGACAAGTAGGACAGGTCCGAATGCAATGATTGGACAAACATTTTACCATTCTGCACCTTCCACTGCAGATACATATTGATATAAATACATTTAGACCACGTCACTTAGTGCTATCAGGATGTCAAGAGACTTTCAAACAGCATAAACAAAAAATGTTTCTGGAAAGATTAAAAAAAAATCACCTCCACATTGCTTCACATCTGCTTTCAAAATCATATTACCAATAACCTGCAAAATATAATAAGCACTTGGTGCATACATCAGTGAAAAACTACAGTAGTAAGTTCAACATTGGTCTTATTCGACCTTTCACTGTAAGTGACCAGCTCGTAGATATATTTTTAATTATTTAAGGGTTTATTTTTTTAAGGAAAGTCTTGACTCGTATTGCAGCCACAGATTTTTGTCTTTTAATTTTACGTGCTTTTCATTGTTTATTGAACTCAAACAGACATTTCCCAGAAAATCAGACCCGACATCTCAAATTATAAACTTCGCAATTATTTAACAGTTGCGAATCGGGATAAGGTGAGGAAACCGAACACATACTATTTAAGTGCTCAATAACATTTTTTTTTCACTTTTAACCCAAATAGTTACAGATTGCAGCTTTAAAAATACCTTTTTAACAATTACAGAAATACATTGGTGTAGGAATACACTGGAATCAAACAAATATGGTTGATGTGACAGAATGGCTCTTATACATATTCTGGCTTGGACCCTGCCATTTGCTTGATGGGATTTGATCAATAACCTTCTGACCTTCTTGAGGTTGGGGTTTGGGACCCATCCAAAGAGGTAGTGAGGCCTTGACATTAACACAGGGAGAAAGCTGAGTCTGCAGCACAAAGGGAAAGTGAGAGAGGGGGAAAGTGCCTGCCACCACTGGTAAAGGGAAGTCACGGGAGTGGGCGTTCTCATATCTGTTTTGAGTTGAATGCATTCATGCATTCGCATTAATGCGACCTCCAAAAAGCAAGAGACGAATTTCGCAGCCCCAACATTGAAAAGCCCAAGGCATCTGCGTGTGAAATGCATTTAATGCGGCGAGGCGTCGCTTGCAATAATACAATCATACTTTTCAATCTTTTAATCTTGCTGCCGTTTTAAAGACCGCGATGCACCCACGCATGGCACGCAAAATCTGTGCTCTGCTTTAAAAATCCTAATTCAATCAGTAACACGCCGCCCCCCTTGGAAAAACAGCCTGCCTGGTACCAGAGCGACCCAGCTGGCAGCACACGCAGTCTGGAGTGATGAATCCGATTCCAGTGAAGGTTTAACTGGATTCTGCTCTGAATCATAATCCAGAATCTGAGCGTGTCACTGACACCCTTTATATTTCACACCTATGCACTGCGTACATTTCCATGCTTCCATCTCCCTCTGCTTGTCACTCTGACGTTCAGTCAATACGACGTGTGTGTGACCTGATAAACGCGCGTGTTGACAGCTTATGACCTTTACCGCTTTTGTTGAGAGGCACACGGGCACGATCGCTCACTCACTCTCTCTCTCTCCCTCACTCACTCTCTCTTTATGTCCCTCTCTCTCAATAGCCTACATCTCTCTCTGTGAGACCCTCAAGACCTCTAAAAACGTTTTGAGTGATCCCCACTCTAAATTCCATAATTAAATTGGAACTATTTACAATTGCATTGTTCATTATTATCCATTTTTCTTTACAGCAAAATACATTTAAAAGGTCTTATAAAACCCTAAGCATCTATGCCAAATCATGTTTCAAACTATGTAAAACGTGCAAAAATCGTTTCACGATGCAGAACTTAAAACTTACCTTGAGCGCGCAACATGTGGGTATTCCAGAAGAACACAAGGGCAAATATCCAACCCCGCATCCCGCACTTCACTGTCCCCCTCGTCACCTTTCTTAAATTTCCTTGGCGGTACATAATCCCTTTAATTTTGCCTTTGGTAAGGGGGCTTTGAGCCCCACTAAGGCGAGAGTCGGTAACCTCGGCAGATGTTGAGGTCGGTGAGCAAAGCGAAAAGTGCGCGCTGCGCTTCACCGCATGTATGTGGCGATTCTCATTCATCCAAGACGCGGCAGAGTTCAGCTCCGAGTCCGCGACTTTGTGCCCGGTCCCTTCACTTTCACGTCTCAGGACTTGGTGAAAGCACGTACCCTCATCCTCACATCCAGCACTTAATAAAACGGTACCTTCAAACGGATAGTTAAACAGCGGGGCGCAAAGGGACGCGTACCAAGTCTCCGTATACTGCTCCAAATTTAAGGATGCGCAGCGCAAACGCCTCTCCGCTGAGCGCGAACCGCTCTGTGTCCCCAGCCGGCTCATGGTGTTTCTGTATTGATCCCACTTAAGTATCAGTACGTTCGGGGGTGCTGGATTATATTTATCCGCTTTATCTCCAGTAAACCCACGTTCTTCCACGTCTTCCCAGACGGATTATCTACCCGATCATTTCGACTGCTATTCAAGGTGTTTTGACGAGACCCCTACAATCCAAACCGGTGTGCATTAGTTACGCCTTTATCCATTTGGAAAACAAGGCGGATGCGTTCTCGATAATCGAACAGTGTTAACCTAAAAATACTGTTTGATTAATTCGGATAAGTGCCTAACTTTGTGTATCCAACAGGTTAACCAAGATGGGGAAAAAATAATCGTATAACCCAAAAAAACGTCCAGCACAGATGATTCCTCTTAAACGAATAAACATCTGTGAAATGAGAAAAAGAGTAATTATTAAACACAAATAAAAGATGATATAATATTTATAGCGTGGAGTAAATTACAAACTCTCAACGCGGTCATGCTGGGAGTGTGACTAGCAATGCAAGAACACATTAGAGAACAAATACGTTCAACCTTCATCACGTCACAAACACTTTATCGAGTTCATGTACCGCTACACACAAAAAAGCAGCAGATTTCAATCTTAAGTTTGCAAAGTTAACTGAACGTCCAGTAGCTCACCTACTGCTCCGATCTGTTGATATGCGTGAATGAATCTACCGGAGACAGTCCGAGGACCAGTTAACACCTGCTGCCCGGGCTGAAGCGAAACACTTCACATCCGCAATACCCCCGCCGGGAAATGTGAAGTTTCAACTGGTGCACTCCAAAATAATGATTCCTCTGTAAAGCATTGAAAGAGACGTCCGAGTTCACCCTCCAAATCATTCATTTGTACAGGGCAGAATTTGAAGTTGTCTTCGGCGTCCCGTTGCTCCGCCCCTGGCCCGCGCTGATTGGCCGGCGCTTTGCGGGCTACAGGCTGTATAATTTTTTTATGGGAAGCACGTGGAGACCTCAAAAAGCTGCTGAAACGCGGTGCCATGCGCCCCCAATCAGAGAGGAACGATCAGGCTCAAAAGTCACACACCGAGACTCCTTTCAGAAACTTTCAGAATGTTGTCATTGAGCACACACTCTCATTGAGTGGTATAATAAAATGACAAGGGCGCAGTTTTCCCTTATTTCTGACTTTTTTTTCTTTGTGTCTGTCTGTCTGTACAAATTTAAGTGAAATAGCCTTCAAAACAACAGAATCAAAGAAAAACAACATAACATTTCATCATTATTAATCATAGTTTTGAAAATTCTTCATTCTCATTAAAACAATTTATTTTGTGTTCTATGAAAAGTCATACAGGCTTAGAACAAGTGTGCATAAATGTTGACAATTAAGTAAGTTTTGGGGGATCTTGTCCTTGATGCAACTAAAAGGGAACGTTTTCAGAACGATGGCTAACATTCTTTAAAAATGATCAAAAACGTTCCTGCAGTAACAGAAGTACAGCACTCTTGTAATGTTATCTTTGGTATATATCAAAATAATACATTTTAAAGACAGTACACATTAAAACAAAATTTAGTTTGAATAACATTTTTGCAACGTCGAAAAACATCCCTAAAACACTCAACATAACATTTTTGTTACTTAATGGAAACGTTAGGGAAACATTCTTACAACCTAAAGTTGTTCGCTGGGTAACTGCTGCAGAAGGATGCTTTGCAGAGGTAACCAGTAGATAAAGACCTGTATGAGAGAATGCCCCAATCAGAATTCAGAGCAGTTAGAATGTCAAGGACAATGTGTTAATATTAAGCCAGCATAATGATATCAAGTCATTACCATTAAGAACATTGTGTGTTATTAAATGACACATTAATGATTAAAATGATCTGAAAATGATCTCAGACTTTACTGGGACTATAAATCATGTCAGATCACATTCATTTATGGTCAGGCAAAGATGACCTCTTACAAAGATATTAATACTGGAATTAAGGCAATTGATCTTTCATTTTTGGTATTAAACAGGCTAAAAATGATCCTTCTCTTTTGAGTAGAACAAGGTTTTTATAACCATACAACAATTTTGTTCGATGTTACACAACCACAGGCCGTTCCTGTAGCTCAGTTGGTAGAGCACTGCTTTAGGTTAGATTCCCGGGGGGCACAAACTTTTGAAAACGGGTTTCACAGTGCAATAACACAGTTATCATTTCTGTGAAAACAACAAAAACACGAATTTGCAAAAACAATGTTATGTGCATGGGTATTACTTTTGCTAGTTACATTTCCAACTACTGGCCTAGCATGCATAATAATACAGCACTAAAGTCATTTCATGGATCTGTGTGAACGAGGATTGTTTTGACAAAGTTCTTACGTGTATGTTAAAAACGCACAGGAAAAACATTTAAGTACTTTCGTTTTTAGTACCCTTTGTACGTGCCCTTGTTGCACGAACAATACAAACTCTCTCTGTAATTGTTTTGTTCAAAACATACGGCCCTAAACTCTACAGAAGTACATTCTGATAGAAAGCTAATGAAAGTCAGGTGGTTGTGGTGATTGGCCGGCGGTCTGCAGGGGAACTCTGCTTCTTCCCATCACTGGGAGCAGGTTCTTCATTTCTTGGTGGCAGAATGTGTTAATACTCCTGGCCTCTGTCTGTGCCGGTCATTTCTTGCTTTCTATTAAGTATGTAATTGGAACAACTAATTCCAAAACCAATTTGATTTGCAATTACGTCTATCCCCATTCCAGGGCAGTGTTCATTTAAAGCCTGTCTTACCAAGACAGTGATAGTGAACTGACATGAGGACACAGGTGCGCGCACACACACACACACACAGTTTACATCTTAATGTGTTTTTTTACTGTTAATGGCTTCCACTCACTCTATGTCAGAGGTACTTGTTACATGCCAAAAATAATCCCACTCCCTTTTAAAACAGTAAACTTTATCTCATCTGAAAAGGTTTCAGGAACAGATTTTTAAAACACAGCCAAATGTAACATGTTTCTGGACCAACATTTTTGTCATTGGCTCTATTCATTGACTTTTTCGTAAAATCAGACAGAAAATCAAATGATACAATCATTGATATGAATGTTGATAAAGTCCTAACTCCTTTCCCTATAACCCCAAACCAAACCCAGCTAAAAGTTTTAGGTTGTAGGAACGTTACCCTAACATTTCCAACAAGTAACAAAAATGTCATGTTGAAAGTTTTTGGAACTTCAAAGCGTCCAGTTTTTTTAGACAATTTAGAGATTGTAAGCCAATGTTCTGAGAACGTTGCCTGTTAGCTGGGATGTCATATTTGGCGAAACCCTGGCTGATGACGGACGGCTAGCTAGTCCACAAATAGCGTCACCTAATATAACAGCTAATGAAACTCAACCTGGAATGTATTCAGTTGCTGGTCTTTGATCTCTCATGGTTCTGTCAATCATATTCACCAGCACGCATGAAGATTGAG
This sequence comes from Botia kubotai, assembly GCA_036877585.1. Taxonomy (NCBI): domain Eukaryota; kingdom Metazoa; phylum Chordata; class Actinopteri; order Cypriniformes; family Botiidae; genus Botia; species Botia kubotai. The sequence goes on from JAZGTI010013184.1 coordinate 9,008, forward strand.
TGAGACAGACCTAAATCAGATCTGTGTTTCAAAGGATCGGAACGTTTGTGAAGACTAAGACTTTACCAGATGGAGTAAACACATGCTTGTAGGTGTGTGTGTGTGTAGGTGTGTGTGTGTGTGTGTGAGAGGCGTGTGTGTGGTTCATACCTTTATGCAATTCCAGGTTTTCATAAACTAAACAACTGTCAATCAAACCCGAGCACTCACAGGAAACGCTTTACCAAACAGCCTAAATCAATAACTGGTTAAAATAAGGTCAAATACTCGGATTCCGATAAGCTCTGATTTAAGTAAAAGCCTGCTGGCTGCTACATTAAGGCAGTTTTTTGCAACACAAAATGTAAAAACTGATTCCCTGTGGGGTCACGGTTTTATGTTATGCCTTTCCCTGAAGAAAACACAGTATATATTAATCATATAAACCGAATGGCAAGATTAAATGCTGTTGCTGTTAGCATAGCTATATTTGTCCACAGTTCTTCTATTGCAACCAACGTTCACGAGTTACAGGGTTCAGTAAAGTCTGATTCTCAGGGTTTGAGAAAGCCAGTGGTTTTCACGCCCGAAGGCGAAGTTTCTATTTCATTACAACAGTGAAATCTGATCTTTCACCTCCACCCATTAGCAAAAGAGAGATGTTCTCCTGTCTTCTGTTTCTATCACTGAAGTAAAGAGAAACTCAACCGTGTGTGTGTGTGTGTGTGCGCACGCTTGTTTTTCTAGCACTGTGGGGACCACATGTCCCCACGAGGATGGTAAAGTCACACACGCCTACATTGTGGGGACAAACCGGCGGTCCCCATGAGGGAAACTGATTATGAAACATACTAAATGATGCTTTTTTATGTAAAAAAGCAGAAAGGTTTCTGTGAGGGTTGGGTTTAGATAAGGGTTAGGGGATAGAATATACAGTTTGTACAGTATAAAAGTCATTATGTCTATGGAAAGTCCCCATAAGACATAAAAACAAGCGTGTGTGTGTGTGTGTGTGTGTGTGTGTGTGTGTGTGTGTGTGAAAAACCAATAGAGTAGGCATCTGTTTGAAAAAGAGTGATAGAATGAGAGATGGCTATAGAGATACAGGGCAGGCTGGAGAAAGGCTATCAGTGACCATACAAAGAAGAGAGAAAGAGAAAAGACATTGTCAGGGAATGAAGGTACGGAAAGCAGGAAAGAAAGTGATGGGTAGACAGAGGAGGAGAGATAAGAGAGGTCTGTAGGTGGTACAGGTATATAATATCCATGCATTAGCTCCCATGAGCTTTCCCTGCAGAGTGTCTATAGACTGAAAATAACAGCAACAGTCTGTCAGACTTACAGACAGAGAACGCTTGAGTGTGCTTGTGTACGCTTACATGAAACTGCCCTCAGGAAATGTCATCGCTAAGAGGTTGTTCTTTCATAACTTAATGAAGATCTCATATCTCAGATACATTTCATTCCAAGATCAACTTCCCAGCTAACACTTTTAGGTTGTAAGAATGTTTTCAGAAATGTTTTTAAACATTGCATTAACTGTAACCTGTGTGGTTATAAGAACATTATATAACTTTTGAAAACGTTCCACTAACGTAATAAGGTAATAACATTTTTATACATGCGATATATCACATTAAAATGTTCTACTAACACTACTTCGACTACAACTACTTTTTTGATAACTCTGAGAGAACCTTAGCCAATGTTCTGAGAATGTTCCCTGTTAGCTGGGTTTGTATTATATGTTGCTTATGCAATTGTTTACAGGACAAATAAACCACAAGTGAGACATACATGAGATATAGGAGACAAACAGAGATATAAAGTTTATATGGATGACATCGCTTAGATAATTCGGTCTTGGATTTAAATGTTTCTATAGAAAACATACACTGATATATGAAATCACAAGTCTGTTCACAAGGGGAGAAAAGTCTCTTGTTCTCTGAAGACATTCAGAAAACTGAGATGCTAAAGAAATCTCATTCCTGATTTTGCTTTCCTACAAGTTTGTCTAGTTCACACAGGTTTGCGTGCTTTTCTACGACTGGCCGCGTAGCACTGTGTGTTTGTGAGTGTAAGTGAGTGGATGATAGCCCTGGGTGATATGACACGCCATGCGGTGGATATCCATGATCACAGGATTTTGAAGCTCCAATCCTCATGCCCACAGGTTACTGTGCGTTTGTGCCCAGGCCCAGAGCCTCAAAGCTGGGGTTGGCTCAGGTGATCTGTCATTTCCTGAAACCTTATCTGGAGCGTTCATGCTGTCTCACTATAAATCACTAAATACTACAGACACACCCTGGAAAAAGCACAAAGGGGACGTGAAGTTACAAAGAGAGAAAAGAAAAGCATGAATAGGGGCTGAACAAAAGGAGTTGGGTAAATTAGCTTGGGAAAAAATATTTTTCATTGGATGTCTAATGGTGTATAAGTATATATCTGCTCAAGGTAAACAAAACCATTAAAATGTTTTGTCAACAAATCAAAGGCCATACATGTACAAGAACAGCATTAACAAAATGGCATTTTATTTGATGAATAACACTAATTTTAACAAACACAAGCAGCAATTAGCGGTGCCTGCTAGCTTATTCACAAATGGTTTGCTTTGTTGAGGAGAGTTATGCTATTATTTTTCTAAGCAATCAGATTTATGATTTTTACAGGGAAATCTCGTACACTTAAACTGAAGAAGGGCTCAGAGCCCCATCTAGAGCCCAGTATATCACAGACACCCCAGCTAACAATTTTAGGTTGTAAGAACATTTCCCTAACATTTCCATTTAGTTACAAAACTTTAAAAATGTTATTTTAAAAGTTCCAAGAACATCCCAACATCCAGTATTTTAGGCATTAACAGAATTGCCTGGCATAAGAACAATATTGCAACCTTTTTCTAATTCTGTAACTTTCCACAAACAACTTACAAATAAAGTTTTTAATTTATGATAAAAAGGAACATTTTGATAACAGAGAACTTTTACAGAATGTTAGCCAACATTCTGAGAACATTCCCTGCTAGCTGGGACTTGGGCCAATGCCACCCTGAACACCTTAGAAACCCCCAGCAAAGCCTTAGCAACCACATAGCAACGTTCTAAAATATTTGGAATGCCTTATATAACGCCAATACCCTAGCAAAGCCCTGGCGACCACCCACAACCCCTTATTACCACGGCAAAGAGTTTTGCGCCGGCAAGCAGAACTCACATTTTCCAACGAAAATGTGAAAATCTAAGGCGATGCTAAACCTGGAAGCACTTCCTCGGCAGGTGGTACGATGATCCAGTGTCCATTGTTCTTATGGACAGCACAAGCACCTGGACCCCTCACGTCCCCCGAAGTGCATGAAAAATTGAGAACCCTATGCAATCTGTCACTCATTCCCCCTGTTAACGAACACCTACGCGTACATATTTACTTCAGAGTGGGGAATGGTCTCATGTATCTTAACTTACCCTGTTTAAACTCTCATTTCTCTCACCCCCTCCTCGCCACCTCCCACCACAGTGGAGGTGCTTAGGTAATGTAATCCTGTCTCACTCCATCTCCAGTAATAGATGAACTCTGTTCACGTCGGCTTCTAGTGTGACCAATACATCACAGGTGTCTAGCATTTTCCCTCAACTCGCACACGCAAACACACACACATACTCAGAAGGAAATAAATTTGAGCAATAAATAATGAAACGTCCCGCTGTCTCAAACAGATGTATCAAAGAGACTGTCCCTGGCCAAACGCAAGAGAGTCCGGACGAGAGAGGGAGAGAGAGAGAGAGAGATGTGTGTAAAGAAAACAGGCGTGGTGAGATTCAAATGAGGTTTTGTTGATAATACATTTACATAACAGAGAAAAGCTCATGTTTAATTGATTATGTCTGAATTTGATTCCTCAAAGCTCAGAGTATGAAAAAACAGTCATGGATGAATTGAACCCAAACAGTACGGCATGAGATTAGGGTATTAGTCTTGCAATGTTTTTGTCATTTTGGCTGACTGAATGCTACTTACTAGAATATGCATTTAGAATCTTAACTGGTCATGTTATAACGGTCTGTATCTTTGCGTGGAGCAAGGCCGTTCAGACCATATACAGATGAAAAAAGCTCAAATAAAGATGAATCATTCCATCTGCATTATGGCAAGCCAAAATGTACGTCATTGTTAAAGACGCAGTCCGTAATCTTAAAAAAACAGTTATTGTTGGTCAGCCCCAATTCGCAACTGTAAGTTTATAATAATGATTTATAATTTGAGCTGTCAGGTCTGTTTCCAAGGAAATATCAGTTTGGATTTATTTGACTTAAACGTACGTAAAGAAAAGTGCGTAAAGTAACCTGCAATTTTATGTGTCAGGCAGAGATGGCGATAGAGAGGCCAAATATATGGATTGCGACTTTAAATTACTCATGCAAGGAGTCCATCTCAAGTAGAGCAAACATAGAAGATTTTGAATATTTCAGTACAGCCAGACATTCAATTACAAACACTGAATGCAAACAGTGACCTGGTCAAAGCAATCGTCTATAATGCCTGCAACAAATAATGTCTGAGTGTACTGTTAGTGCTCTACACAGAAGATAAATCACAAACTAAGATACAACATACATCATCATATAGCTGAGCAAACTATGCATTAAGACTTCATAGACAAAACAGTGTGACTTTTTATAAAGCATCTCTGAAACAAGTGATATATAAATAAACCTGACAATAAAATTCCAAAGTTTAAAAACAATTTAAGCCAACAGAAACAGGATTCTCATTTTACTTCAGTAAAGCATTTACATATTTCCAAATGAAACAGAATATTAAATGAGAAAACAACTGCTGGGATAAGAGTCGAGTTTATCCATGAATGCGAGAGCTTTGGGTAAAAGTTCAAGAGCATGCTGACATAATGCCTAAATCTAATGCATTAAAAAAATAATGTCACCTAAAACAACTGTGTGAAGTCGACTCAATTTGTGTAGCAGAAATCTAACAAATTAAGTAAAACCCAATACAAAGAGACAAGCGAAAAAACATGGCTTTTGGGAAGCCGTTCGCTAGCAATAGCTTACATTAGCATGCAAAGCATTTCAATTTCCTTTATCCAACTGATAGAGCTAGAAATGCAGCAAATAAGGAGATCAACTACTACACTTGTGTTTAAAGACTGTTTTTCAATCCTGCACAGAAATACAACATTCACTCTGCTCATCCAGTTCTGTGCAAAGCACGCTGGAAAACTGTTCCATGTCTAATTCAGTTTTTGTCAAAACGTTTAAGAATTGTGTGAAAATATTTAGGTAATGCATGTCAAGATTTAACCAAGGCTGAATAACCTAACAGTAGCCTGAATAACTATTGGTTAACATTATTGTCCCTGCCCATCCAGCCTAGGTGACATCATCCAAAGAAAAAGTTGTTTTAGACGTGAACGTGAAGTAAATGGGGTCGGTTCTGTTCTTGTGTTGACTTTATAAATGAAATTTCACTGCTGCAAAAATCATGTCTAAAAAGTTCTACATTCATTTTCTCTTTGTGAACCGACCTATTTAACCACTTCTCGAAAACTAATTTATATATACCTAATTGCCTCAAGTATAAAATTCAATCACTGACAGTTAATTCGCAGTGTGTCTGTGTGCGAACGAAGCAGGAAAGAGAGAGCGAGCGAGAGAGAGAGAGAGAGAGCATGGCTTCCCTTAAGAGCAATCATTGAGATAAAGAAAAAGGTTCGAAAAGGGTAGCAGTTGCGTGTGAGTAGTGCTTAACCAGAAGTCTCCTGTGTGTGTGTGTGTGTGTGTGTGTGTGTAATTTTTTTCTCTTCAATAATTGGTTTCAGTCGGTCTAAACTGCTCCAGCATTAATATGTCAAACTGACAGTGAGCATCAGTACTGGTAGGTTAACAGCTGTCACAGACCAACAAGTGCTGGATACGCCATTCTTTCCCACACCGTTTGGTTCCTCAAGCCCAACAATAGAAACATTCCCTGCGACGTCACGTTTATAATAACAGGGACTCTGTTTCTAAAACATTCCCGTCACATCATGCAAATGTCCTCATTTGTGGAACCGCGGTT
>JAZGTI010013185.1:0-11405 GCA_036877585.1 Botia kubotai
AAATTACAGGCCTGAATGGAACAGCGGCAAAACAAAAAAATCCTTATTGTTGAAATGTACTTTCTGTTCCACACCAAAATGTCATTTTCTCGCCAGACAATGCGAACCATCAACGTCTCTGTCTGCCCGTGATAGGCTTTTATTTTTTCATTTTACGGGTTCTTAGGGCCACAAATGTCAACCACAGGAAGGCAATTATGAGACTAAAATTACTTCCTTACTGTTATCAATCCAGTCTGTGGGCCGGGGGACTGGTTAAAAGCCACCATGTAATGGGGCTCAGTTAGAGTTTTCTCCTGGGCCTCTGCCAGAGCCGCTAACCTTGCCATTAAAGGCCTCGACAAGCTTTGTCAATGCAATCTGCAGAAAGCTTTGAGTGACAAGCGATCGATACTCTCCACTCTCTGGGGTCATCGGTGGTGACAGAGCCCTAAGTAATAACACAACCCTCGCTGCCTCCTCTGACTTAAACGCTTCCCCGACACTATATTTCTTTTTTTCTCTCTGCGCTTGTGTGCTACATTTTCGTGCCAATCGAAAAGGGAGGATGGTGTGGAAGAAGGAAAGAGATGGAAGGAGGGTCTGACAAATGTGTGTGTGGGTGTGATCAAACGTTTGTGTGTGCGTGTGGATTGATGCCGGCCGGGGTGAGAGGGGGGTGGGGGCGCAGGGAGAGCAGATAAATCGAAAATGACTGGCCGGCAAGTTGTAATCTGCCAGCGCCGAGCCCCTGTAGCAACAAGCCAAATGAAAAAGCAAGCTGACAGACCACAGAGATGGAGGGTCTGCGGCAGACTGCGGAGGGAGGGGGCGCTAAGAGGAGTAGAGGAGGGAGGAAGTGAAAGCCAAAGGAGGGATGTTGTGAGGAGAAACGCTCGCTCTCGTGTTTAATGGAGAGCACAGCGATTACGCACACCGTCACGTACCATGTAAACGGTATATAAAATGATCTGTGGCAAAATGTGCGCACATTTCTTTGTAATCATGCAGCGTAAATGAAGCTATGGGGAAACTACATCTTCATTAGGGCAAATACATTATTGCTCAGTTAAATATAAAATCAACTGCATTGCTCTGAACGTTAACACTCGCATGGAAATTAATCTTATAAAATGTGTTACTAATTGGGGTTACGCGCGCACGTTCACTGACTGAAAAAAGCTCATATATGCTCATTTCTCACCTGCCGTCTCTGAGAAGCACACAATTTAACACGCTCGCACGTATGCACACCCACGCCCACACAAAGGCGGCTGTACTGTCCTCCACCAGCAGGTGGAAAACATTCTGACATCGAACTCCGACACAAGAGCTCCACCTACTGCAAATTCTGCTCCACCCACTCCATACTAATCCCTCTTTGTCTGAAGACACATTCACTCGTCTACTGGCTGCATGGTTTACTGCACAGATCAGGGTTTGACCATTAATTGTAGATTCCTGGGGGCCAGATGACAGGAAATGTCATCTCACAATGTTTTTATTTACAACTGCAAAATAAAAGCAGCAGCATTAGAAGACTTCAATGAATAACCAGCGGTATCATTAATATTACTATTAATATGTAGTCTAGCAGAACAGGTGCTCTCACACATGCATACAGGCTATGCAAATTTGAATCTGGCTCACAACACTTCTATTCACTTCTCCCTATTACTTGATATAATATAAAATACACATATATACATGCACAAATGCATACATGCATGTAGATTGTTTTTAAAATGTGACGTTTTATGTTTGTGTATATACACACACACACACAGCAAACGTTTATAAAAACAGCCAAATTAAACACTTATAATTTTTCATTCTTTGCAGAGCTCACAACCAAACACTGTAAATGGCAGCTGAATTATTTTGATGTCATGCGTTTCACATTCTGAGCTCAGGAGTGAGAACAGAATGAACTCTAGTTTTTTTATCCTAAAACAGGCTACTGAGGGATTGTGGGATGCGTTGACCCCATAGCCTGCCAGCCTGCATATCCTCAGCACACACACTGCAAGGTCAGACTGACTAACCGGCCTCTGAGTCTCTCAGTCTTATAACTGACTCAATAACCTTGCGTGTAAAACAACACAAGACAGACTCCAACACAACCCACACATACACACAGGAGCACAAAAGACACACACACACATTTACAAAACATTTACAAACATACCCTACGAACAAGAAACTGAAGGCTGTGGGCAATACGCCAGACTAACACTGTGTTTTTAATAAGCTATGCACAAAGGAGTCAATTTTCATAAATTCTTTTGCATATCCAAACTCAATTACACACACACACACATTCCCTTTATATTTTTAATTAAGGGGGAAGGCTTTGCTGTGTCATTCAGGGCCACCCCTCACCACAACAAGAATAGAGATGCTGGAGGGATGTAAGTGAGAAAGGGTGACAAACAGAACAAATTCAGGGCATGTGATGCCTCCTCCTGTCATTTTTCCCCTCAATTTCAGGACCCCACAGCTTCCCGGCGGATTGTGTCAGAGAAAGCCATCTCCTTCCCAGCAGGCCACCGATTCCCCTGCCTGGGTGTAACTTCCCCTCCCGCCGCCCCACTTCCTCGTTCCCCCCACTGCGCTTTCTAGGAAATCGCGGCCAATGGCAAATCATTTGTCTCTGCGGTGTGTTCGCTAAGCACTCGCTGCCCCGCAGAGGGACAGAGCGGGACTCAAGCACGTTTCGTCTCGGTAAACACAGCAAATGAGTTTTGCAACTCTGCGAGTGGCAATTTGGCAGAAGAATACAAAGATGGAAAATAGACCAATCAAAATGGTTTCAGAGCCTGCATGAGAAAATGAGGTTTTCTGTTGTCATTTCAGATGTCAAGATAACGTGACTTTGTCAAGAACATACAAAGTCTTTGCTTGTTACAACAACACGGTTCTGTTGAAACAAAGAACACACATTGAGAGTTTAAATATGGCATGACGATACTCGTCTGTTGTCAGTCAAACAAAAGTTTGTTTGACCCCTGCGTGCGATGCGATTTCAGGATGAGTCTTGTACAAACATCCTTCACAGTGGCAGTGAGGTAGTTATCGGAGTTGGAAAATTATAAATGGCAAACACACACACACATACATACTCCAGCTCTATAAACGGCAGGGCTGTAAATGCACGACTGCCAGATAAGTGAGGATTAATTAAGCTTTGTTACATCTAACGAGGGGTGAAAACAAACACATCATGCATGTCTCTGGACTTTGGCCAAGGCTGATAAGATTGACTGCCCTGCCAGTGACTGATATAAATGTCACGCTGTGTAAACAAGAGGATATATAGTGTGTGGGTGCGTATATTTAGGAGTTGTGTGTTTAAGATATTGCGTGCTTGAATTTAGAGGTCTGATCTTCTTCTCTCTCTTTAAACACTTTAAGAGGTGTTTGTGATAAGATGCAGTTGGTTGTACTAAAACAAAGTGGTTTATGGGTTCTCACGATAGCCGAGTTTTAAATTGACTGCTTTTCATTTTAACTCTATTAAGACATTTCAGAAACACAAACCAAGTACACACTACCCTTTGCTGCAGAGAAAACCTCTGACACACAAATTAAAAATAAAAAGCATGCTAAAACTATTAATTTTATTTATAATAGTTCCAGACCTTGATGCTGATCGGTTCATTGTCATGGTTCATTTACTATAAAATCACAGTTATGACCTCATTAACACGCTGCTATTAGCATCATGGCACCCACAGAAGATTGAAACTAATTGTTTTAGCTTAGAATCGAGTTTGCAGCTGAATAGTGCAATTTATGACCAAGGACAGTTAATAAACAAGTGAAAAGGGTCAATGGGTCTTGCATATAAACAGTGCGATATTACAAAACGTCCTTGCGTCGCAATACCTCTACCTTTTAAAAGAAGTACAGTAAGAAAAATATTGAATATATATTTATGTATATAAAGTAAAAAGTAAAAAAGTATTACAGAAAAATGTACATGTGCCTGCACAGAGGTGTAAATATGACGCAGATGTACAGTGTACACACACCACAACCCTGCCCTGAGCTTTCCCATGGGAATATGAAAACCAATTGCTCCATGAATAATGCACAAGTGTGCAGAATGCAAATGCAGGAGACACACGGTTTATTTTAAAGCCTGGAGCTACAAAGCGGGATTTGAAAAGGAAGCAAATGAAGGAACTAAAGGTGCACATGAGCTTTAACCGGGTGTGACATTTAACTTACTTATGAGCAAAACCTTGGTTACAGCAAAACAACAGGACAATTACTGAATTACTACGTGACTCAGATCAGCTCTCTGATTTAATATTGATGCCATAACATGTTTTCAAGAACAATTTCATGCAGAAAACACACTAAATTTGCATGCATAACAGACTATGAAATATATCGCATGTGTTTGTAAGTGCGTTTACGTGGACAGCAGGCACCTGTATACAGGGTGTTACCTCCCTCTTGACCTGCAGGTGGTGCTACATGATCATGGATCAGATCTGGGTGAGCTAAAGTCAGGAAGATAAGGCATGAAGAGGAATACAGTGTAAACTACAGAGGGGAGTGAAAAATTAATTCCGCAATAAAAATACAGGGGGAAGGAATTTGGGAGTGGGATGTACTGGTTAAGCTACTGAGCTCCCAGAACAGTCACATTGATGCCCCATCTGTAGGCAGTGGTCCCCCCCCGTGGTCTGTTTGCAATCGCCTTCCCCCATTGCAAAAGGGCCCCTGTTACTCTGTTTCACTATTAACCCCCTGTTTAACACCCCTGGTTATATACCACTATAAAACAGGTGACTACTTTTAATGTTGATGTTGAAACATAGGCCTTAAAACAGTACAAAACAGTACACATCTAAAATTACACACAGACATATCTGTCATTTACTCCCCCCTTATGTAGTTCCAAATCAAGCTCACTGTGATGATATTTACATCTGAAACTGTATACTGTATAGTGTAATAATAAATTAGCTGGTTCAGATTAAAGCTGCCCCCTTGTTATGAGCAGAAACATTTGACCTTAAAGCTCAGAGACTAGAAGGCTGTGCTGGGCCACAATCAACAAATCTGCTTCTAGATATTAGATGTATAACCAGCACAAAGATCCATTCATGGTTCATTAGAGATATTAGATGAATATGAGGATACACACAGCGCCTTATAATGCTCAATCTCTTCTTTGTACTTATTCTCTGCTTGCACTCCTCAAGCCTCCATCACCCACTCCTTGTATGGCTGCAGGCTAATTGGTGCGATTTTAGATAATTATTATTAAAACCAGAGCAGTGTGGCTGCTATGGCAGATAAGTCCCCAGAGGGGGAGGGGCCTCACTTACACAGAGTGCACTAATCAAGGCCCAGCAAACGCAAAGCATTTCCTTTGTTTTGCTCTGCGCTGTTGGAGCGTGTTATAAGAGAGAGAGAACTGGCACACACCATCACACTTTAAAATAAACATGAACACAGGACAGATGCAGTGTACACACATAGACAGACAACACCAGACACACTGTACAGAAAATATATCACAGACAGATGCTTGATTGTCTGTTTGACAGTAATGTAGATCAGCTCTTTAGATTCCTATTCGATTGACCACAAACTAATTTGAAAAGTACTATGTACTAATACAATTTAGTCTAGTAAAGATGTAGTACCAATATTCTAGTATTGGGACAAACTATTGTTTCTTGATTACTGCAAATAAATATGTCGCATATTTTTGCAGGGTTTGCATCTAGTTAAATTGCCATGAAATTATTTTATTTATTACATTATTTGTACATTCTCTATTTTCCCGGTCATCTGTCTACAACTGCAAACAATGAGAGAGAACCATAACAAACGACCTCTCTTCCGTAACGCAAAGACTTGTGGGTAATATCATCCCACACATACTATGATTTGGGATGTCCTAATTCTAATTTTGTGTGCTTTACACTACAGATAGCATGTGAATTATGATGCAGCCACATACACACGTGAGTTTCAATGAGCTGAACTGCACTTGTGTTTAAAGTGAGTGATTAATTAATTTTTTACCAAATCCATTCTAATTACCAATTGGGTGGAATGGGTGTGTGCTGGAGCTCAAGGGAACAGTGCAGTAAGAGCCCCATAACAACAATTCACAATACACTAAAACAGTCCTGGAGACTACAACACTGACTGATAACAAAAAAGAATGAGAGAGAGAGAGAGAGAGAGAGAGAGCAGATCAAGAGACTTTTACTGCTCATGCCAAAATTCTGATTTGCAAGATTAAATATTTAAAAGTTATCCCGATGAGTGGGATTTTTTTCCAATATTCTGAGAAATCCCACAAGAGTTCATTTACCAGTAAATCAAACTAGTCAAATTAAATCAGCTCTATTAATCATGAAAAATTCAACAGGGAAGGCAAATGAGATCAATGATCAATCTCATTTCCAGATTACTGGTCGATCTGTAAAATTAGTTCAATTGCGTAGCAGCCTCAAAGGGAGAAAGCGAGAGGGAGAGAGAGGGGGGAGGGAGAGAGAGAGAGAGAGAAAATAGACAGGGACTTAAAAAGAATTAGGATAAAAAAGCGGATACTGTCCGGCTGTTGTGTACATATAATCCTATTTTTGCAGTAAATATTCAGCTAAGTGTGAATACACACACACACACACACACACACAGAGACACACACACACACACACACACAGAACAGGAGCCTTTGGGCAGAGGGTCTTCCTCAAAACACCAGCCTGTTTCTGCTCTTCCGCTCTGGACATGAATAATTCATGAGAACATGTAAATACGTTATCTGGTGCATGCATTAATGATCACAGGGAGATGCGTCTTTCAGCTCTCATAATTAATAAAACATGTTGACTACCAAGAGTGACACCCTTTCGTTTTTGTGTGCATACACAAAAGGAGAGCTGGTGTCAGCTGTTAAGTGAGTGTGTATATAAGAGGGTCAATTGAGATGTCAGTGTAGTCTATACTGGTGGGGGGTGTATACAATACTTTAAGGAGCAATACGTGACCCTGCTCATTAACATTTACACTATGAGCTAACCAGGCATGAGACAATCAAGAAGAGGATAAAAACCACGTATAAGGACTGCAAGAAAGTACAATTAAAGCTCATTTATGTTCTAACCAATAATGAGAGACATTTTGTTGATCTCTTGGTTTCCATTTTTGTTGTGCTGCACTGTGTAAATCTGTGGTGCTAATACAGGTGACGGGTTCAAGTCCTGCTCGCATTATCTCTTGATCCTGTTCGTACCTTTTCATTTCCTGTTATCCCTCTCTGCCATTTCAAGTGTCAAAGACCAAATAAATGTTATACTTATTAAAAACTCCTACATTCACAAGTTATCAGACACACTTCATAACATGTCCTTCTGTCCATCTCATTTCATCGTCCTCTTACATAGCCTCATTTATCCAGCAGACACACACATGCTACAGGCTCTGAAGCTGGTAAAGTGACAGCTTTGCCTTGTCAAGCCTTTTCTCCACAGAGTTTAATTCATCCAGGCAGCCTGTCAATCAAAATGCCAGAGAGATGACAGCTTCTCCCATTGGCTATCGTGTTGCCGCGACGACAGGCTGACCTTTCATTGCCTCAGCAGCTGCCAGGCATCTTTCTCTCATCGCATTGTGAGAGGGAGAAGGGGGGAAAAAGGTATGTGGGAAAAGGAGAAATGTAATGAATTAAAATGACAGCCCTCCCAAGGGTTCTGTCTGTGCTGGGGGCTTCCTGTGCTAGTTTTATTAAGTACAGACTGTGTTCCAAAAAATAAAGAAGCTGACTACCTAGACTTTATTTTTGTTCCCTAGGAAGGGGGAAACAAACTAGGTTGAAACAAAGCCAGAAAGTGAGTTAAAATGATCAAACTGACAGAAGGACAGTCCAGTCTTTATACTGCCACTCACCAAGTGAATGAAGCATTTGATCATGTTGATCATTTGGAAGCTTTTTTGGTTCAGTCAAACACTTTTAAAGAATTTGGATTAAAATCAAACTCGGGTCATTCTGAGGTCAAACATGGTAGCCATTTTCTATGTAGGACATAGTCAAGACAAATATAGCTCCTATGTGCTTCAATGAGGAGAGATCAAAAGCTCCAACACAATTTTACATATTGTGCTATACCCAGATTTTTACAAGATTATATCTAATAATACTTTAAATTGTGTCATAAAGAGAAAATTCTTTAGTTTAAGTCAGGCTGGTCCAACAAAAGCACAGACACACAAACTCTATTATAAAGGTAATTGGATGTTTTAACTGAAAGATTCATATAGATACAATGTACCCTGTGATCATCTCCACCTTTTTACATTGTCTGAAAAAGTTTGAGGTGGGTAGCATGTTAAAACTATTTAAAATGGACAAACATCACTTAATATAGCCAATGAAATCCTATATAATAGGTTATATTATTACACAATATGACAAACACAGAACAGTGACTAATAAACAAAAAACTACATAAAAGAAATTGTGAAATTCCATGTATGGACCTAATGATTGAAACCCAATAATAATGAAATGACGCGACGCACTGAAATGAATCTGATCCAGAGTGAATCAGGACACATGAATCTGAATCAAAGCGGCTCTAGATTCTCAGGTTTACTGCAGCAAGCGGAAAACTAAGGGGCATGCTAACAACATCGGCATGGAGGAAAGTGCAAACCAGACACACATTCTCAAGACATAAACATGAAAACTGCTGCTGATAAACAATGTAAATGAGTATGTCGCTGTGAAAGGGTGAGTGAAAGTGTGTCATGTATGAGACACACACACACATACAGTGGAGGACAGCAGCATCTGGAGGCTGGGGAGGCATCACAGCACACGGGCTGCCCACTCGCCTCGCTCACAGACTGAGAAAAACGAGAAGAAATCTGTTTCCTGTCATCCCCCATCTTGTCAGTGTGGGTACAGACATCTTGCGTCCTCTTCAGCAGCTGTTTGGTGTGCGTTCACACAGATGGCTGCTTCTCTTTGATACAAACTCTCCCTTCATCTCTTCATCTCCTACTAACTTTCCTGAAAACTTACAGTATGTCATCTCCAACTCAAATCTGTGCTGTCAACAGATTAAAACACCTAATTTAATGCAATTTAAGAAGTTTGAGACACTCTGTGTGAGTTAGATTTGATTTGACATGATTTTAAATGAAGCACACAAAATATTTTGGGCATAGCAGTCAATTGCCCAAAATATACTTGTGGCAAGGCTTGTAAAATTTCAAAATCCCTGGTAGGCCTTCAGGCAGGCACTCTTCAGATTTTGGTAGCCCGAAATGAATGTAAGTAGCATAATAAAAAAATACTTTACTTTTAATGTAGAACATTGTAAAGGAGACAAAACATCAATCAATAACCTTTTTTAAAACACAAATAACAACAATCGTATAAAATAATCAGATTACAGTCATCAATACAAATATTTTCACACACACACAACTATCAGTTATTTTCTGTCCACTGCGCATGCACTCTCCATCACATTTAATTTTGCTGTGAGAGATTTCACTTGTCACGTGAGGAGAGTAATGACTGACAGGACGAGCGTCACTGATACACAGTGGGGAATAATAATTATATTTGTAATTATATATTTTAATAATAGGTCATTTGCTTATTATTGTGTATGCTAATTAAATTCCACAACACACAAGACTGCAAAAACATTAGTTTTGTTAAATGCCTAATCTGGATTAAATTAATAAATACTGTAATCTTTAGGAGGATCTGTCTTTATAATTTACTTGACATGGCTTTAGGAATCACATAAAACAGGCAGAAACAGCTGTAATGTCTAATTAGTTAAATGTGCCAATGTCATTAAACACATTTATTCTCATAAATTACGCATATACTGGTCCTATTAAAAATATCCCGCATTTACATTACATTAATATTCTTGGCTAATGCTTTCCAATTAATTCATTTTTAAACAAATCAATTTTCAAGAAAAAATTGCTTGCCAGTTGTAGTACCAAAGGAGTCTGTATCAAAATGTTTCATTTCATAATTTTACATGAAAAGGAACAAAAACAGAATGTAATAGTGACGAAATTTTTTTACTTTTTTCCACTTTGTCTGGATTAAAAATACACCTACAAGGTCTATGAGGAGTCGCATGAAGGTTTACAAGAGTCCATGTGATCCACAAAGAGAGAAATGATTGTCTTTCTTTTTGTATCATATGTTGTAGTGTGAGTCCTTTACTTACATGAATACAGATTACAAAACCATCTCTCTCTGGATTAATTACAATTAGTGTCTGTCTGTCTGTCTGAAACAGGGAGATACTTTTATAACCTTTTTGCTCTCAGCTTCTTTCAGATGTTTGTTTGACAGGAAGAACAGTATTTAAACCTCTAAGACATCTGGAGTTCTGTGGATTTGTCATTTATCCTCTGCAATAATGCAAACAGAGCTGAGGAATCAGTTTCCACCACAAAGACAATGTTTGGGCTGTGAGCCTGTATTTAGCTTCACTCAGAAGAAGGGTTACGAATTCTGTGAGCTGCTTTTCACTTCTTCAGTGTCTAAGAATAAATAAACATGGGCTCTGCGACGTCCATCTGCATTAGCATTTGTGTCAGTGTCCAACAGCGATTCTCTGCAGTAAAGGAAAACACAGTAACCTAATTTAACAATTTATGCGCTTTATTAATCAATGCAAGCTGTTTTTGCGGCTATCAGAAATACAGAGCATGGCCTATAGTACAAATCCAAGTTACCACCCAGACCCAAAGCATCTCCATTAGAATAAGACCACCCACTTTGATGAAACCCACCCAACGTGGCATCCATCAACAGCAGAGAAATGAGCTGGTTATAGAACAAGGGTAAAATAAAAGCAAACCGTAATCACTAAAATTATCTCTGCATGCTTCTCCATCAGCGCTGTTTACAATTCAGTGTTTCCAGCCCACAACTGAAACAACAAAAGCTTTCTGATGCAATTAAAGCAAAATATAGTGTGGCGCGCAAACCATCAGCGGTACAAAGCATCTTATTTTCCCTGCTTGTTTTTAAACTTGTTTAAAAAGAGGGTAGATTGCTTTAGCCTGTCGTCTATTTTACATAAAACGGTCAGTCTTCAGCCCACGTATGTCAGGAGGAGGGAAATCAACTCTAAAATCTTTAGGTTCTGCTTTTGAAACAGCGTTCATCCACCTGCTGATGGTCAGACATCTTTGATCTACACAGCTTGATAGCAGTGAAAGAGCGGCGCACACACACAGTAAATGGTACGGCAGGTGTAAACATGCATGAGAAGAAATTAAAAAGTTGGATAAATTGTTAAATGTAGTTATTCTGATCACAAAGCTCTCTCTCTAGTTGACCTACAGTAGATAAAGCCCACACAAACATCTCATTCAGAAATCTTCATGACCACAGGTTACAT
>JAZGTI010013186.1:4937-15062 GCA_036877585.1 Botia kubotai
AGCACTATATAAAGAATTATATCAATAAGAATTATGCATTCTCATAAAAATGCAATTCCTGTGTAAAGTTATTCATCTATTCCTTCATGTACTGTACATATACTGTAAACACAACGTGAAATGAATGCTCATTGAGAGATCAGCACATGCTACATGTAGCTCAGTTCCTCTCATCTGTTTCAAAGCAAACGGTCACTGGAGGACAGAGTGAACACTGAGTTATTTATTCATTTGCTGCATACTGTAAACACTCACCCTGTGTGGTGTTTCTCTCTCTCTCTCTGTTTCTCAGACTGACCAAACTGCAGATCCTGGAGCTGCGGGAGAACCAGCTGAAGATGTTGCCAAAGTGAGTCCTGCATTGAGATTGATGTGAATTTGTAAAATACTAAACCTGCGCTACTGCATCCCCCCTGATAAACGCATTATAATACAGGCAGACCTCTCGCTTTGTGGATTAGTGTTGTTCAGTTTTCCATAAGAAGCACTGGGTGACAAGCAGTGGCAGGTTTTATAAGCATTTCTGGCTCCGAGTCAGTGTTGCATCATTTGTTTGCCACAGAAAAGGGCAGAAATGGGGTGGGCATCTCTGTGCCACTTTTCAGTTCTGCATCATCAGTCAGTCCAAACTCACACGTCTCACGTGGGTTTTATGTAAAGGTGACACATGGACTTGGTATTCTGCAAAACAGGCTAGACTAACAATTCCTCATGTCTGATCCAAGCCAAGTAAATGATCCAAGAAAAAAAAGCTGTTAAAGAAATAGTTCATCCAGAAATCATTTACTCATGTCATTTCACACCTGTTCGACTTTCTTTAAAACACTGGAGATGATTAATTAATGATACGTCAAATTGTGTAGTTGTTTAGAAGTTCTGGTACTTTGTGCCACAATATCAGAGACTTGGGGGTGGAGTTAATTTTGACTTGGGCCAGTAAGAACACACTTACAACCCTCTAGCAACCAACCAGCAATGCAACTGCCCAGTGGCATGTGCTCTGACTTTGTACTGCATCAGGGAGTACTGGAAGCTCCATAATCAAAGTGAGAAAGTGAGCTGTCCCTCACGTACTCTTGCTTTTTTATGTCCTGTCACTTTTCCAGGAATCTGTGTTGCTCTCATTTAATACTCTTGTGCGGTTTCATACTCAGACGTTCATTGTGGGGCTTGTTTGTGTGGTGTGTGGGTCGGCCATACTAATGAGCTGAGGATTGCTCAGCACTCTGGGAGTCACTGAATTGGCATGCTTCAACGTCCCAGCCCTCCCTTCAAACCCTTCAAACCTACAACCCCCCTAAAGCAAGATCCCTTCTTTCAGTGCAAAACTCCCAGAGAAAGAGAAATACAGTCACGTTTGAACTGACTGTAATGATCATTTGTTTTAAAAGTCTCATGACCACAATTCATTCTGGTTTTCATTTTCTCTTCCTCCAGTTTGTCAGTGCTTGTGGTGGGATTGTAGGCTGGCGTTGATCTCTGCCCAAGTCAACGTCAGTGCAAAGCAGTGGTTTACACCCCACCCTAAAGCAAACCTAATACCTGAGCAGTTAATGTAAATTCAGGGTTGGATGCAGATATTAGGAACGGTGTTCATAAACGGAAGCAGATTTGTGGCACAAATGTGTTTGTGTATAAATGAATCACATAAATTGATTCACACAGTCAAAGAAATAAAGCTTTATAACACATCCAGTACGATGGGATGACAGTTTTAGTGTCAAATATTAGAGGACCAGTTGAACTAAAGCATTCACAGATTCATATCATGTTTAGTGTGACTATTTAAGTTCATTTTCCGGAAGTACATAGACACAAGAATCCCATCACAGACAGTGTTGATGCCTCATGATGGCCAAACAGGTTTCAATTTGGTTTCATTTCCATTCACACATTCAGCATTAGTGTCCTGTTTACACTCCCTCCCTGTTAACAATAGTGCCAAAAATAAATCTGTTAAACAAACCAAACGTTTACATTTCATTCATTCAAGTAAACATCATTTAATCCAGTTTAACCTGTTAGTACCTGTAGTTTCACATTTCAGAGAAAATGTGTGTGTTTTTTTCATTTTCTAAAATTCAGTGTTATGATTCACTTTAGAATCTCTGTGCGACCTTGATGTCATACTGTAGTAGATAATTCTTTCCCTTAAAAGTCATTTGTGATCATCCAAATGACATATTTAAAAAACGACACATTTAAAAAAAAGTTGTTTTCCTGTGAAAAATGTCTTTCTGCCTCAAAACAGTTTGAATGTAACTCTACAGTCTTGCTTCATTTAGCAAATGTGGTGCATGAATATGCAAATTAGTCTCAGCTTCCACTCACTCACACCAACTGGGAAGTACCTGATCCACCCCAGCCACTCATTGACATGACTGGTGTTTGTGTTTGTGAATAAGGCCAGTTTAAAAGCACATTTTTGAGACTGTCTTTGGTACACTTTAGTTTTAAGGAGAAAATCCTCAGCAGTGGAATAAAAAGATGAATTTGAAATGACATGATGAATTTGCACATGGTTTATCTTAAAGCAGTTTAAAAACACCACAAAAAAACTTGAATTTTACCACGGGGGTCTTTAAACTCTGTAGCTCAAACTTCAGGCATAAATATTACAATGGGAAATAATATTTGGGTGTTAATAATTTATTATATTGTCTTAAGTCTAAAGGTGTTTTAAAGAGGCAATGAAAAGTGGAGTAGCAATTACTGCCCGTTCAATAAATGCCTTTGTCTGCCATTCATATGCCTCTGGGGAGTCATCGCGTGTGTACTTTAAGACTGCTGCCTGATGCTCCTCCAGTCCTATAAAACCAATGGTCACACAGATATATGTGTGTGTGCAAAGCCTAAATATGTTTAATCCAGTGTTAGTAACGTGTGTGTATGTGTGTGTGTTTGCAGGAGCATGCATAAGCTCACACAGCTGGAGCGCTTGGATCTGGGCAGTAATGAGTTCACTGAAGTGGTAAGTCGCACCTGCCTCTTTCAGGTGTCGCATGCGGAGCTGCGCTTACATCACAGCTCTGCATGCGGCCAGGTGTCAGATTGATGGGCAGTGAATGCAGATGTGCGCATTGAGACTTCTGAGTTCTCACCTAATATTCATCAGCCTCATTCGAATGGTTGTCATTTCCTCTCACTGAGAACGCGAGATTGAATTTCTCCTTCTGTATCTCCAGCCTGAAGTGCTGGAGCAGCTGACTGGAGTCAGAGAGCTGTGGATGGATGGAAACAAACTCACCTTTCTACCGGGGGTGAGTCTGGTGTTCGTTTTCAGTGGTTTTCCCTGTATGTTTTTTAATTATTATTTAGTTCAAATTTTGGTGTATTGTTGTATGTCAAAGGGCACCAACGGCGATGTTATAACTAAATTCAATTTGTAAATGTAAAATAATATTGTGTCATGCATGAAACAGAATAAATATCTGTGTACATGACGGTGTTTTTCTGCTTGTGGTTCATATGGAAGGTCTTCTGAACAGCTGCTGTTTGAAGCAGGTACAGGCGGTCAGGTTTCATGCTAAACATGAGCATCTAGCTCCTAAACATTCTCTCAGGAGCGCTGAGCTTCCCTCCAGGTTACCGGCTTCTTTTAAATAGGTCATAATTAAAGCATTAGCTCACTACTGAGAGCAGACTGACGGTAATTGTGGGCCTTTGCTGGCTGGATTTGCATTTGGCACCCATTTCATTTAGGACACACCCTCTTGAACGAGGCCACAAAATCTGCTAATACTCCGAGTGGCCTGGATGTCAGAGTGGCACCATGACCTGAGAGAGCAGCTTACTGCATGTGCAGCGTGTCCTTGTGCACAGTCAAGCGGCCATGTTTCTCGTTCTGCAGGATTCAGTTTCTCAGGTTATGAGTTATTAAGCTTCTTATGCAGCTCTCAGGAGAATGACTAGCGCTCAGAGTGATTAATCAGCTGCAGGGCTCGACACAAAGACATATGCGGGCACTGATTGAGATTTAGGCAGACAGAGTTCAAGATCCCCATGTCCTGCTAACATATGATTTATGCTTCCTTATCGCTCACTTAAAAGTGTAGATGAATTCAAAATGAAATCATTTACTTTCATTACAGTTTCAGTTTCTAGCCCTCTATTGGCATGCTACTCCTGAAAACAAAAGTTTGCTTCAGTGTAATAACGTTGTTTATCAAATAGCCTCACATAGGCTGTAAGTTATGAGAGTTATTGTTTTTGAGCTGTTGATCATTTATGATCAGTCACTTTTTCTTTATTGTTAACATGTGAACATGTTGAGTTATATTTAAAGAGAGTTTAGCTGGTGCTTTGGCATTGCTGCTCTTATCTCACTTCAACAGAAAGCTGTTTCTATATTCCTGCATTATAAAACGCACAGGAAATGCAAACCTTATGCAAATCTGCAATAATTACAGATTTGCATTACAAATAATCTCTGCATTACTTGTGAATGCAATAACTGCCTTTAAAAAGCATTAAAAGAGTTATGCAATGAAGAAGATTTTAATGAAGGAAAAGGCTTCAGTCAGGAATCAAAACAATATCCACTGTGTTTTACCACTGTACTACTGTACTGTTACTGTACTAGTGGTTTTGTACTAAACCTGTGCTGGAAATCTGTTTCCCTGGTACTCTATCTGGTCAGATGAGGTTTGTGGTAACACAACATTGTTGTTGACAAACCTTTTACTGGCCTCGCTGCATTTATAATGCTCCATAATTTGTGTTCTTGGAAAGCAACTGCTAAAGAATAGAGGATTAATTAGGAATACGAGATACAGCTGCAGTCTGCCGTGAACTCGTAACGAGCCGTCTTGGTGTAAATAAGCCTTAAGATCGGGGTTTTAAAATGTATCTTTTTTTGTGAGCAGTAGAGTGAGTTGTGATTTTCATGTGCTCAGATGATCGGGGCTCTGAAGCAACTCTGCTACCTGGACGTGTCCAAAAACAATGTGGAGATGGTTGATGAGCAGATATCTGGCTGTGAAAACCTGCAGGATCTCCTGTTGTCCAACAACGCTCTGACACAGCTGCCGGGCTCTATAGGTAAAGAGCACACAGACACACACAGATAACAACAAGACAGCCTTCCTAATTAAATTGTTAATTAAACGATGGAAATGATGGAGGTGGGAGAATTTGGGTGGGCTCTTTTTACTTGGACCAGCAAGCAACAACTTAGCTACCACATAGCAAAGCCCTGACAACCACCCACATCACTCTAGTTTTGCATCAGTAACACACACACAGTTTTCCAGATTTCCTCTGCACATAGCATTTGTCAGATTTACAGATTCTGTGGGTGCAAAGAAATATTCCGGATTCAGTACTTTTATGCTTTAATCCTTTGGTGATTTTCAAATGATTGAACACACTGAATCCAGGATATTCCTTCATTTTAAGAATACAGATAAAAGGCAGATCTAAGAGCAGGTCCTCCATTTTGTCACACAGGACTTGACGCCTGTGCTCTGATGGTCTTAATATTAATCTGCTTTATTACAAATGAGCAGGTAAGATGTGTAAATGAATAGGAGGATTATAAGGAAAGCAGTAATACAGCCGCATTACCCAATGAATGACCCTGTCGGATGGGCACTAATGAGCAGGCATGTTAAAGTAGGCAAGCCACACAGCTCTTTAACATGAGCCCGCTGTAAAATAACAAGCCCTAGCTCACTGCTTAATAAAATCCACTTAAAGCTCAGAGGAGCTCAGCATCAGCAAAACACTGATAAGTTTTGGTCTTTCATTTTAAGAGCTTTTCAATGAATGTATGTGAGTGTCTGTGAATCAATTTCCTTGACTTCATTTGTCTAAAGATCACCAGGGGCTGAGTACAGAGAAACTGTATCCATTAGGAATGGACGTTTTGTGCATTATTTTGTGCAGTGTAAGTTGCCTTGCAATACAAATGCTCCTTCTCTGTATCCACAGGCTCACTGAAGAGACTGTCTACTTTAAAGGTGGATGATAACCAGCTCATGTACCTCCCTGACGCGATCGGAGGGTGAGTTAGCACTCTCTTAAACATTGCCGTTTAACCACAGTCCAATTCTTCTGAACCCTTTCAGAATTTGCAGATGTACTGTGTTTTCTGTGCTGATATTAATATACTGTGTTCTGTAGAATGTGTTTAAATATGGTGTAACAGGAGGTTAAAAAAGTACTTTGTTTACTAGCATGAACCTCACAATGTGCAATAAACATAGTTTTCAAGAATTGTAGGTGAAATTCCTCGCAAAAATATGAATTGGCATCATTTACTTCGTCCTTTAAACCAATACTTCTATAGTTCAACACAAAATAAGACATTTTGTGAAACGTTCACTCATTTCCACACAATTCAAATGAATGGAGAGGAGAGCAAACTCAAAAAAGAAAGAAAATCTCCATTTGTGCACAATATTTAAAGTCTTCCAGCACCAAATCTGTCTTGTGAGGAACAGAGTGAAATGTTATTTTGGGGTGAAATATCCTGTCAAGTGAGCAGAACCATGAGCTAGTGTCTGATGCAGACAGAAAAGCAGCAGGGTTGTGAATAAAGAAAGAACTCGTCCATATGGGCTCACTGAGAGAGAGAGAGAGAGAGAGAGAGTGCTGTGTGTCTGACAAACAGACTGTGCTATCCATCAAACAGAACTTGATGGTGGTACCTCATTCTTGCCACCTCTTATTTTGAGCTTGTTTCCAAACATGCCAGTTATCCCTTATGTTAGATTAGATTTTCTAGTCTGTGGTTAAGAACATTTGCCAGGAAGGATTATGAATATATAATTGTAAGGATTCTGGTTTAATCCCAGTCAGGATTGTAAAGCACACTGATTAAACACTGGTAATCTTTCATTTCGCTCTGTTTCACACCCCGTAGTGAGAGAGGCCATGCAGTCTACTGCCTACATAGAAACCAGCCTCCTAAGCCAGTTTTCTAACCATCATTGAACCTTATAAGCGACCGATTTGGAAAGCTCTACATAGACAGTAATTCTGTGCACCAAACAATTTGTGTGCAGATTGCGAATAGCAATTGATTTCAATGTGATGTTTAATATTTAATATATTAAATGACTTGATATTAAGGGATCATGTGGTATATGTAAATTTTGTTCTCTGAGGTCTACTTATAATGTTGGTCAGATGTTCATCCTCTCTGCAAGCCTTTATTCAATTCAACTTTATTTATATAGCGCGATTTTACAACGTTACATTGCGTTACATTGCAGCTTTACATAGAGAAACACAGAATAAAAATTAAACACAGAACAAATGTCAGACATGTTAATGGTATTATTGCAAATAATATGTGTGGGATGTATAAGACTAATTAGGTACACAAGGTTTATGGTATATTTATAAATAAATGGTTCACTGAACCAATAAAACCACAGAATTATTGAGCAAGATAATTTTATGTACCTCCCCACGTTTCATTCATATAATTAGTTCCTCTGATGTTCACAAACATGAAGTCTGTTCACTTCCTCCTCGTTACTTTACTGTGATGAAGTTTCTGAGCACTGCAGGTCTCGTGGTCATGTACATGTGGGTGTTCCTGTGTCATGACATTATAAGACTGACTAATCAGATTTCATAAGATCTCCTTTATATAATCCAACTGTCACTCACAGACGTTCTGTTCATGATTTATGGCTCATATAGCTACTCAAAATAACTGTTTATATATGTGCAACTATACATACACTCATCAGATTTGTTTATATATTTCACATTTGTGCGGGTGTAAGCTAAAGCTTTTGCAGAATCTTTTATACAGAGGTGATGCTAAAACTGCTAGCCTGCATTATTTATATCAGGTTCTGGTAGCCCAACCTTTGATGTAAGACCACCAGCCTGACATAAACCACATGATGTGACCCTCACGAGAGTTTATCACCTTATATGAGCTTCTCTGTATCTGAGCTTTCATGTATTCCCCTCTAGAACAGACCTGAATCATCTGATGATCATCTGAGAAATCTTCATAATAATTACTAGCACATTAAATGTCATTTAGGGCGTGATTTGTTTCCATCCTCATAAAACCATAATGAGTTTGTGTTTACAGTTTAATAGTGATTGATGTCTTTTGCTATCTCGCACACATTTTTGGCACATTTGGCCATAACTTTGGCTGCGTTTACCCCCCACCCAACAATCTGCATGAACATAAACCACAAAAGCACAAATTAAATCCTGTTTTTCCTGTCCAGTTTTGGCCAATTTTACATGTGGTGCTAAATGTTATACAGATCTGATTCAGGATCACAGAGAATAAAAAATAATGATGAAAATAATTGATGTAAAGGTGCAGGAATCTGATCTCAGGATGGTGTCTGGAGCATGTCTGGAATGTTAGAGTATCGACTGAAACTTCTAGAGCATTCAGTCTTGACCACCATAATCTCACTTGTGTGCGCTTTGTGAAGAGTTCTAGTGGAATGCGTCTGTGCGAGTACTGCCCCTCTTGGGGGCTATTATTGTAAACACAGTCAGTTTTGTCTTGCATTGCAAGCAGGCGGGAAAGAAAACTGGATACGTTTCAAAATATCGCATGTCTGATTAGAGGGATGAGGGATTAGTGTGGGAGAAATATATTCTGAATATGCTCATGTACATATTTCACAACAAAACCATTTTTTGCAGCACACCTGCATATTAGTCACGATGGAACACCAAAAACTATTTTTGACATTGCTGGAGGTTTAATCAACAGATGGTTTGAAAAGATCAGGGTTATTTGGTGACTTGTGCACCACTATGAAAATGACATACTAAACAGAGAGGTTAAGTTTGACCACACACATTTTGTGTTATGTAACACATAATACAACACGTTCATTTGTGGATTACATGTAACCAGATAGGGTTGAACCTGGTGTTGGGATCGAGTAGAATAATCGTTATTTGTGAGTCATACGTTGGTTCTTCTCTCTCTAGTCTCACGGCTCTGGAGGAACTGGACTGCAGCTTCAATGAGATCGAAGCACTGCCCTCCTCTGTCGGCCAGTGTGTCAATCTGCGCACGTTTGCTGCCGACCACAACCTGCTCACACACATGCCTTCAGAGGTCAGCCACACTTCCTTCAGCACATTGAGCATGATTAGAGAAATAGATTTCAGAGAGGAATGGATTGTTTATCCACTGGTGTTTGGTTAGATTGTGTTTTTAGAGTTGTTTGCACCATTTGACCCTTAATTTAAACCATAGTGATGTGTGGAAAAATGTCTTTAAACATTTATTTGGCTATAAAACAAACATGTAAACTGCCACACGCAGCTTCCACCCTGAATCAGTTTTTGAATGAGTTCATTGATACAAATTGACTGAACGAATGATCAACGTTCTTATCTGAGAACAGTATTGATTCTGCTGCTGATTGTTTGAAGAGATTCTCACCACATCACTCCTGCAGTCTGATCAAACAAGAGGACACAAATGTGTATGATGACATGCGTATAACAATGTAAACACAGTTTATGGGGACACTTTCTGTGTTCAATCTGTCTGTGCTCAATCATGGCAACAGTTTTCTGTGAGGGTTAGGTTTAGGGTTAGAGGATAGAACGTACAGTTTGTACAGTATAAAAACCATTACATGTAGGGAGAGTCCACATATGCCAATGTGTGTGTGTGTGTGTGTGTGTGTGTGACAGATGGGCTGTTTGAAGAACGTCACTGTGCTCTTCCTGCACTCCAACAAGCTGGAGTTTCTGCCGGAGGAGATGGGCGACATGCAGAAGCTCAAGGTCATCAACCTCAGCGATAACAAGTACGTCCCTCTGTGCCGCACACAACAGATTTTGCTTTTAAACATCATCTGCAGTCAACAGTAGGAAAAACAGCGGGAATTTTAAAAGAAATTAAATAAAGAAAAATACAACACCCACTACAAACTGGGATCAGTACCCAAAACCACTGCTTTATGTGCTATTTGACAGTGTTAACTTTGACCTCCAGCTTATGAAGTTAAACTTGTTGTGCATCACAACATATTAACTGAAGTTTCATGTTCTTGATCTCTCTTCATTTGCAGGTTGAGGAATCTTCCTTACAGCTTCACTAAGCTCAACCAGATGACTGCAATGTGGCTGTCTGAAAACCAGGTGGGTGTAGATCAGATACATCAGATT
>JAZGTI010013187.1:0-15060 GCA_036877585.1 Botia kubotai
AGCTATATATATATAGAAATAAAACACAGCTAGGACAAACGAGAGGGCGGGATGATCTGTCAAACCGCTGCGTGCTCTGACACAGAACAAAACAATACAAACCCGGGCCGATCAGACCGAAGTCCTGACAAAAAGTGTCTTTTAGATCACTCCTACTAAAATAAATGCAGCTATGCTAGTCAAGCTTTTGCACTATTAAAAGGAATAGTTCACCCACAAATTAAAACTTTTCTGTTAACTTACAAACCCTCAAGGGACCCTCAGTAATAGCGATGCCGCAATTAACCCTTTGCAAAGACCTGCCTTCTTATTTACCGTTAGCTCCATGGGTTTTGCTGCTAGGTTTGGAGAACACTGCTGTCTGCACTGCAACCAACTATTTGAATCAACAATTTGAATTTTTAACATTTTTAGAGTATAATGTGTCACTCCAGTTGTGTTCTACCACTCACAGTGGACCTGCAGGGACCAGCACATTATTTATTTCTAAGACAGTCAGACAGGATAAGTGGCATTTTAATGTGCTTTTGTGATGCTGGGTCACAAGCATATATTATGGTGTGGAGGAGTCCTCCCCAGAAAGCTGGAGGTGCTGTCTGTAATAAGTTGCCCTGGAATAAGTTGCCAATAAGTTTCCAAATGGAATACTGGCCTTTGGAGGGGTCAGTCCAATAAGCTCACATTTTGCGGAGATGGATCCTGCCAAGATGGCCTGTTGTGTAGATGGCTGACAGATGGACATTGAGTAATTTGGCCCTGAGTTGTCTGTTCTTGCAGGAGGATGGACAGAAGGACAGATAGACAGAAAACAAAGTACTGGGGGTTTAGGGGTGTAATATTTAAAACTGACCTGAAAAAACATGATATACCACCCATGGTACGTACCACGGTACCCTGCTGCCCTGACTCTGCCCTGCCTGATTGTTAAGGTTGACCCCACTTGTCACAAAAAAGTTTTTTCCCTTGATATTTAATTTAATAATAATTATGACACTTTTAACAACTAATAAAAGTTTTATTTCTAAATATTATACAACAAGGCCTAAACTTCAGTGTGTAATGGAGATGCTGATGCAGAGGGATCCATGTGCAGCTCTTTAAAGGGTATAACAATCAAAACACAGGCGATGGTCAAATACCGGCAAACAGAGCAATGTAGATGAGACAGAATCAAATAGCGGAGGTTGAAAGCCCGAGACACACTAAAAGGAAGTCATACCTGTAGATGGCTTGACCAGGAAGTTCTGGGCATACTTAGCCCACATCAAGTACCTGCTCCAGTCAGCCTGACATTGGTTACAATATGAACGGAGGAATCTGATGATTTCTTGGTTCAAACGTTCATTGTGGACCCCGGTCCGATAATATATCTTCAGGGAGGCCAAAATATCTGAAAACAAAATTACACAAGATTTCGGCAGTCTCAAAAGCAGTGGGTAACTTGGGTAGGGCAACTAAACGGCAGGCTTTGGAAAAATGACCGATTATGGTGAGTATCGTGGTGTTACCCTGGCAAGTCTGTGATAAAGTCAATGGCTATGTGGGACCAGGGTCTTTGTGGAGTGGGCAGTGGTTGCAAGAGGCCAGCAGGTAACTGTCTTGGTGTTTTCATAGCCTGACAGACAGTGCAATTTTGTATAAAGGTTATGGTATCGCTTGGGAGTTTTGGCTACCAGTAACTATTCTTCAGAAGGTGGATGGTGGCTGTGATACCTGGATGAACTGAGCTAGGGTTTTCATGAACCTGAGTGATTACACGCTTCCTGTATGGTTCTGGGACAAGCTTCAAATTCTCGGGACAGTCAGGGGGTCGTGTGTGAGATTCGTTTGCGTTGAGTATTTCTGTATGTAAGTCCCACTGAACAGGGGCAATTAAGAGCTTTTCAGAAAGAATGTTTTGGGAACCTGACCTGGGGGTTACTTTAGCCTGACGAGAAAGGGCATCGGCCTTGGTGTTCTTGGAACCGGGCTGATAAGGGCCAGTGAAATCGAATCGGGTGAAAAATCAGGGTTAAGGCATTTGGCTGAACGGAGGTGTTCTAGATTCTTATGATCTGTGATCACTGTAAAACGATGTGCAGCCCTCTCGAGCCAGTGTCGCCGTTCTTCTAAGACGAGTTTAAAGCTAGTAGCTCTCGGTTTCCAACGTCATAATTTTGTTCCGCAGGTGAGAGCTTGCGGGAAAAATAGGCGCAGGGATACATCTTGGGGGGCATACCGTGATGCTGACAGAGAACCGCCCCTACACCTATGTTTGAGGCATCTACCTCCCCAATGAAAGGTAACTCGGGATCTGGATGACGTAATATAGGTGCGGTAGTGAAGCAATTCTTCAGTTCTGAGAATGCCCTTTGAGCTGCGTTATTCCACACTAGCTTGTTAGTTTACCGTTTAGTCAGGGAAGTCAAAGGAGAGGCCATGGAACTAAAGTTTCTAATAAATCTGCGGTAGAAATTGGCGAAACCTAAAAAGCGTTGCCAATTCCTTAAGAGTTTTTGGAAGAAGCTATTCGGTGACTGCTAGAACCTTCTTGTCATCCATGGCCACTGATAACGTAACCTAAAAAGGTAGTACTCTTGGTGTGGAACTCACACTTCTCTCCCTTTACATACAAATTGTTTTGAATAAGATGTTGAAGAACTGAGCAGACATAAAGAATGTGTTCTTCCAATGTCTCCAACATGAATCAAAATGTCATCGATGTACACTATTGTGAATTTATCCAGCATATCACGGAATTTATAATTCATAAAGGACTGGAATACGGATGGGCTATTAGCAAGACCAAACAGCATGACTAGGTACTCGTAATGACCGGTGGACGTCAAGAATGCTGTCTTCCACTCATCCCCCTCACAAGTACGAACCAGGCTATAAGCGCTCCTGAGGTCAAGTTTTGTAAAGAACTTAGGGTGCCGGAGTTGCTCCAGGGCTACGGGGATGAGTGGAGTGGTAACAGAACTTAATAGTAACCTCTTTGAGACCGTGATAATCTATGCAGGGTCACAGTCCACCGTCTTTTTTCTTAACGAAGAAGAACCCAGCTGAAACTGGCGAGTTAGACAGACAAATGAACCCCTTAGCTAATTATTCATCTATGTATTGCTGCATAGCAGCCGATTCTGGTTGGGAGAGCGGAAAAATTCGACCCTTAGGGGGTTCCAAGAAATGGAAGGTTCGTGTGCGCACAACCAGGGCAAACCCAGAACAATGATGTGATCAGGTGCTGATATGGCTTATAGACATAAGTTGTCTAAGTGGAATGCTCCACTCTTCCACCTCTAGGGAAGAAGAACATGGTATTAGCGGAATATTACTTTCCTTTGCGAACTCTACTGATATGAAATTTGCAGCAGCACCCGAATCGATTAGAGCGAGAGAGTCAATAGTTAAATCATTAACGGTAAGTGTCACTAGGACATAAATTGAACTACTTTGTTTATTAGTAGTGGAAGCTACACTTACCAGAGGTGGTTTTGAGATGGGCTGGATGTGACAGAAGCTTTTGAGGTGACCAGACTGACCACAATAAAGACAGAGACCCCGAATGTAGACGATTCTCTCGCTCCTCTGAGGAGAGACGGGTGTAGTTAACCTGCATAGGCTCGGGAACAGCTGCACACTTAGGTCTATGAGGTCAAGGAAGGCGGGAACGGCGTGTTTGAACCAGGTTATCAACTTGAATTAAAAACGCAATGTACTCACTCAGGTTATGACCCTCGTCATGACAGGCTAACTCGGACTGGAGTTCGCTATTGAGACCCCGGTGGTACAACAGCTTCAATGTGTCCTCCATCCAGGTGGTCTGAGCGAAAAGGGTTCGGAAGTGCTTGTTTGAGAGCGAGTAGTTATTCACCGGGGCTCAGGCCATCAGTAGGATGTTCAAAAACCTCCCTGAACTATCACAAAAAAGGAGTCGAACGTAGGAAAAACAGATCCATCTGACCTCCATACCGGTATGCCCTGTTTAGAGCCTTCCCTGTTAGGATAGAGCAAACAAACTCAATGCGGCTGCTCTACGTGGGATATAGAGCAGGCTGCTGGGAGACAAAAAGGGAACACTGCAACAAAAATCCCTTGCACCTCCCCGGTTCATTGTTAAATTAGTCAGGAAATGCTAAGCGCGGACTCACCGGGGAAGACATCATGGGAACCGGGTGGCTGGGGGGTGTTGCAGTCGTCGGAGGGAAAAACTGGGATCTGTGAAGTGCTCGAACCAGTTCCTCCGTGAGGGTGGTTAAACGCTTCAGCTGCTGCTGCTGAGCCAACAGCTGAGATGCCTGGGGCAAGAGCTCAGAAGAAAGATGGCGGATGGCTGCTGGATCGCTTGTTGGCGCTGTCTCCTGTAACGGAGACGCTGACGCAGAGAGATCCATGTGACTCTTTAATAGGTATAACAATCAAAACACAGGCAATGGTCAAATACCGGCAAACAGTGCAATGTAGATGAGACAGAATCATAACATAAAGACAGGCAAGGGTCGAGGCAGGCAGCAAACAATCAGTAACAACTAAGCGGCGACCTCCTCCGTAACACAGTGAAAAGTTAGGTTTAAGGATAGGGTTAGGGGATAGAATATACAGTTTGTACAGTATAAAGACCATTACATCTATGGAGAGTCCTCATAAACCACATATGCCAACATGTGTGTGTTTGTGTGTTAAAACTGTCTACGCATTTACGATTTAATAGGAACAATCCTAACAGAGAAGGAATCAAACTGGTAAACAGTCTTATTGCTACTACATTTTAAAACATCACTCTAAAGACAGTGGTGGGTTTGTACATACGAAGGTTATTGTTAGTTTTGGCAGACATCATATTTAATTGTAAATAAGTGTAATCTATATGTGTCTATATAAGCTCTTTTATGTGTTTGGCATGCACACTGCTGTATTTATTTTTTTTAAATGCCTGTGTCTGGGCTGGGAACGACATGGTCAGGTCCTGCATGTGCTGGAAAGCACTAAAGTGTAGTAAATTAAAAGCCAGATTGGTAATTGCCTTTTTCTTATCTCTCCTGGTGCAGTGTGTATGGCTGTCCTGTCACAAAGAAGAAGAAATCCTTAGAGAGTCATGCCCTGGTGCTGTCCCCCATGAAGAAGGTCTTTCTAACAGTTGTAGACCAGCAATCAATGAAACAATGCTACAGAGACAAAATGGAGGAAAAGGAAGAAGTGGAGCAAGAAGAGAAAGTGAAAGGGCAGGAAGAATTTACAGACAATGAGGACCAATATGAGCAGGAAGAGTTGGAAGTGATTAATGTAGAAGAGGAAGAGGTGGAACAGGATAAAGAGAAAATGATGGAGGAGGAAGAGGTAGAAAGAGAGGTGGAAGAGGTAGACGAGGATGAAGAGGGAAAATATGAGGAGCAAATACAAGAAGTAGGTAAGAGGACAAACAAAGCTACTAAAGATGGATGTGGTTTCATCTATGAACTCATTTGCAAATCACAGTGTTAATTTTGCATCATTACCATTTATTAACTTATTTTCTGGATTTCATTAAAAGCCAGAGCTGAGAGTGGAGTGAATATGGGACAATGCCAGCCTCTGAGGTGTAGAGGAAGGTAATTTGGCGTCTCAGTTCAGCGCCTTTGAAAGAGGTCACCACAATTTGAGGTGCAGTTGGATGATTTTGTATTGACCTTCAATGTGGTCTCAGTATCAAGCTAAAAACAGCCCCCTCAAAACATAGATGCTCAGTTCCATGACACACTGTCCCTTTAGCTCTGACACTGTAGGTTTGCTATAAACTGCGGCACTTAGTTAGTACAAATAAGGAAAGGCCCTCAGATTACATTCAAATTTGACAATGACTCCTCCTTTATGTTACATGTTCATATCTACATTATGAGATAAATAATGTGGCTGCAGATTTTGTATGGATCATTGGTAAGAAATTGTGTAGGCAATTTGTGCCTTTTCAAATTTTGTATAATTTCACACCCCATATTCAGATTAGTGGTCAACCAATGTGGGGTTTAAAAGTATTAGACCCAAAATATAAATTTTGATTTATCCTCATGAATCCTAGCAATGTATTACTTTTGGCAATTACAATTACATAATTACATTGCTCCATTAAACACTGCTTTCACCTTTTTTCAAACACAAAATGCATTCAGAATACAATATTTTTGAAAGACTGATTTTGTTACTTTGGTTTCCTAAACTCTAATTCAGTAAATTCAAAACTCTACTTTTTCAAACTTGTGGTATTAGGCAACTTAAAAACAATGTTTACATCATTTTTTGTTAAAAATAAACAAAAAAACAGTTAATGAGCAAGCACATGACAGATCAATGTTCAAAACGATCTCCTTACCTTACCCTGATTCACAACCGCAAGTTTGTAGTAATGATTTATATTTTGAGCTGTTGGGTGTGATTTTGTGGGTGATGTCAGCTTGACTTCATTTATCTGCGTGCATTATCTACATTGACACTTCTGTAAATAGAAGAATATCCGGCTACTAGATCACATGTGTGATTGCTGAGCATGCTGGGGTGTTTGTAGTCTGTTTTTACAGCAGTTGCTTAAATTTTAAGAATTTTAGAAACTTGCAATTGTATGTTTCAATTGTATACAATGTAGTGCAGCCAGACTTGTTTTTTGAAGAGTTTATGTGATCTGATTCACAAGACATTACGGCCCACAGTATGTTTCAGTATTTGTTTGAGCAGGTGGGTCATTTCGGGTCATGGGTAAATGTTTGCTACATTAGGTAAGAAGTGTGTGATGTGTCTTAAACATATGTCATCATCCTCAGATACCTCAGCCAGATGCACATGTCAGGATGAAGCTCTCTCCAATCAGGCCTGATAGAGCCTTTCAGTCTAATTAAGAATCCAGGTCCCACATGTATTGGCATTAACCTTGTCGTCTGGACTTACTTTACTCTTCCCTGAGATACTGAGTGCGTCTCAAAACCCAGTCAGATGATTTGCTGCCTGCAACGACAGTTGTCTACATGGACAGCATGTAAAGTAAATTATTAATTACTTATAATTATAATAATAAATATAAGTAATTAATTAAACATTTATAGGAAATCAAGTGCCACACACTAATTACATGTTAGTAATATGTTTGTGTGTAGCCTAGCTACATTCAATATAACACCATAAACATTAAAAACCTAAATATTATTAATATAATATATATTTTTAATATATCTTAATATCTTTTGGCTTGAATAAACAGAATAAACTTGAAATCAAGGCTGTTTAACATCAGATATTGTTTAGCATAAAGATGTTTTCTGTTCCCAAAAGAATGACACCCAAGTTTGCCTCAGACAGGGGTATGTGGTGTTGTACATTCGCAATTGATAAGAAACCAACCCTGTCAATTTTACTAAGGGAAACATTGATGATATATTATTGGTATATTAAAGAACATTATGTATACTGTATTTCTCTATACCTTGGTAGAGATGTTATGTTATGTTCTGAAAGTAAAACTTAAAGTACTTAACAGTACAAAAATATGGATTAAAAGGGAACAGAACAACACTTTTGTTGCATGTCCGCATTCAAGTTATTACCCTTTTAAAAAGGTGAACAGCTGTTTCACTACACGTGGTTCTTACAGTGATGATACAAACATACTGAGATTTGTAGCAAAATAGTTTGAAAAAAGTTGTGAAAAAAGATCAATTATGAGAACAGCCTGTCTTTACCTAATCTAAACATATTTAATCCCCATTCAAATGCTACAGGTACTGTGATTGGTAAATTTAATGTGTATGTCTTTCACAGAGAGTGATCAAGCAAACTGCATTTTCAGTAAACCAAGCCCAACCATGGAGAAGGACAACAACGACAATGATGAATATGAAAACTATGACGAACTGGTGGCCAAATCTCTGCTTAACCTCGGCAAGATTGCTGAAGATGCTGCTTACCGGGCCATGACTGAGTCAGAGATGAACAGCAACTCCTCAAACAGTGCAGAAGAGGAGGAGGAAGAAGAGGAGGAGGATGAAGAAGAGGACGAAGATGATGATGAAGACGAGGATGAGGAAGGTAAAGAGGGTTCGAGAAAGAGTGAGCAGAGTCTAGATGTCAACAATGACGTTGTGAAAGAGACTGTGGACTCTCTTAAGATACTGGCACAGGGTCACGGAGTCACAGTCTCAGACAACCTCCACGTGATGGACCATCATGACAATGGAGTTGGGAATAGAGACAGAACAGAAAATGGACCTAACAGAAATGGACCTGCAGGTAATGGACTTACTGGGAACAACAACTGTAGGCAGGGCAAACTCAGCACTAATATTCGGATGCCTGAGAGGAGCGATGAGGAAGTTTGTCTGAGCAGTTTGGAGTGTCTTCGCAACCAGTGCTTTGACTTGGCGCGCAAGCTAAGTAAGACCAAGCCAACTGAACAGCCTAACAATAGCCAGCAAGCTCTCCAGGAGCTTTATCAGGAGTCCCAACAACAGCAGACTCAGAACCCAGAGGAATGTCATGTTCTCGAGCGCAACTACTCAGACATGGTGAACCTGATGAAGCTTGAGGAGCAGCTTAGCCCACGCTCCAGGACTTTCTCCAGCTGTGCCGCCAAGCACAAGAACTTTCAGGACTGCGATGAAGACACCACTTCTGTAACTTCAGACCACTCAGAAGAAGTGTTTGATATGACCAAGGGCAACCTGTCACTTCTGGAGAAGGCCATAGCACTGGAAACTGAGCGGACGAAGGCCATGCAGGACAAAATGGCCTCAGAGGCAGCCAGGAGAAATAGAATGCACTTACATAAGGACGAGTTAAAGCACAGCTGCGCGGAGAAGCGTAAGGCCCATCTGCGTCATGATAGACTAAAGAAGCCCTTCTACCTGAAAGGTAATCTCATATGTGACTTAGACCAGTCAGACCACTGTTTATACTGTTGAATTAATAATCATTATGGATTCACAGCAGTTCACAGAAGCCACAACATTAACAGTAAATTGCTGGGGCATTCTCAAGACACAGTGGTAATTGTGGCTGTATGACTTATTGCTTATATAATTGACAGGATGCTATTCACATTATTATATTATTAGAATAAATCTATTTGGTTTGTGCTGCAAAAGGGAGTTTAAAAGAATGCATACATGTTAATTAACCTCAGTTTTGCTTATGTAAAATTTAAATATCATGGGTTGACTGAATTTTTTATTAATGTTAACACCCTAATGCTATCCCAGGTGTATATGACTTTCTTTCTTCAGATGAAGTTATATTAAATAATTTTTTGCCATGTATTGTATTGTCTTGTATTGCCATGGGTAATACATCTACACATTTTAATACACCTGGGATGGCAAGTAAGTAGATTGGTATCATTTTCATTTTTGGGTGAACTATCCCTTTAACAGTCTTCATTACTATTTTGCTGAACAACCCTTTAACCAACCACATTTTTAATGTAACGGTTGGTGCAAAACGTGTTTTAAAATTGTCATAGGTTATCCATATTTTTCCAATTAAGGCACACTGAGACCTGAGTAGAGTAATACTACCAGAGTTTACTACAGCAATATAGTGTTATGGCTATACACATCAGTATTAGTGTATGTATATATATATAGATATATATATATATATATAGATAGATAGATAGATATTTATAGATAGATAGATAGATAGATAGATAGATAGATAGATAGATTAAATTCTTTTATCATTTACTCACCATCAAGCCTTTCCAAATCCATATGACTCTTTCATTCTGAACACAAAGAAGATATTTTGAAGTACGTTGGTAACCAAACAACAGTGGCACCAAACACAAAAACATTTTAATGGAGAAAAAAAACATTTTTGGGTGAACTATCCCTTTAACATTCCCAATACAGAAAGGTAGAAAAGTACAGAAGTGTCCAGTGCAGTTCTGCATTCTTTTGCTCTGAGAGGATCTCACACTTACCCATGTAAGACATTGCACCAGATTTGACAATTAGTGACACCAAAAGAATAGCACAGGCATTCATGTATTTAAAAGAAAAGCACAGGGGCTTGGAACAACATGAAGTAATTTAAAGGGACAGTTCACGTAAAAATGAAAAAAACCTGTATGACTTTTGTGGAACACAGAAGAAGATATTTTGAGAAATGTCTCAGTGGTTTAGTTTTCATATAAAGTCAAGTCAAGAAGTTTTTATTTTTGGGCAAACTAACCCTTTTCCATTGACAGAATATTCACTTTTGATAAATTATTCCTTTAAAACTTTCATATGCTGTCTTGAGTTAAAGAAGAGCTGACAGCATGTGCAAAGAGATGTTTGCTCGACAACATGTCTCTAATGGCAAAACAATTAGGGACACTTGGCCATCACATGGTGATTGCATCTTGCCACAGTAGAGATAGAGGCAGTCGCTACCTAACCAGGAGGAATTATGATTTGTGAAGTGTGGAGGCCTGACAGTTATGGAAGCAGCTCTTTCTCTAAAGAAATCACGAGGTGGAGATAGGAATCGAAGAGTATCAGTATGACTGATATTCACTGACTGAGGATCACTGACTGCACATTAATTATCCGCAGACGTTATGGTAATGGGGGCCTTTTGCTATGCAAAGCATTGCTTGTCCAAAGCCACAATCAATATTCAGCACTTTCTAATATGTATTCCACTTGGCTATGCTCTCTCCTTCTCTCATTTATTGTCCTTCTCTTCCAAAGAATAGTCCTGTAACTGTGTTGATGTGTGTGGTTATGAGGTTATTAGACTTAGAACATGAAGGGGGAATCTCACGAGTCCTGTCAAAAACATATCCAGGTCAAATTTTACCCATAAATTTACCACTAAAAAACAAACAAACAAACAAAACTAAAATACATAAACTTCACAGTATATATAACATCAAGTTTATATTATTTACTATTTTTTATTTTTGTTTCATATTATAGAATAATAATAAAACTATTGAAATAATATATATTAACACTAGATAGGTACATTTTCTAAAAAAAAAGAATAGTGCTTGCCGTGCATCATGCTAGCATGACTTAACACAATGTTAGCATGATGCTAGTATCACAAAGATCTGCCCAATGTTAAGTCTGTGGGAATTTTTTTCAATGGAAGTCAATGGGGTGGTTGCTAGGGTACTGTAACTGGTTGCTAGGGCGTGGCTATGAAGTTGAAATGTTACCATTTGTTGCTGCTTACTAAGCTGAGCGATATGAGCCCAACCCCAAGTCTCTACGACATTCTGATGAGGAGCTATAACGCCACAAAATTCAGCCCAGTGTTAATTCTATGGAATTTTTTTGCCTACTTTTTTTATGGACCAAAAACATTGTACATCCGATCGCTTATAAAAGTCATAGCACACCCCCTCCACAATAAGACAGTCAATTTGACACCTCATTTATGGGTCTGCAACAAACCGTGCAGGATAAGTAGCATCTAGAAAAGATGTCGGATAATAATAGTGATGCTTTGCTTCACACAAAACAGTTCTTTAATGGAACAACATAAATGAAACTTTGGGAATTATGTTCCAAAGGCCACAATAAATTTAAAATGATGATTTTATAATATTGTAATAAAAATATATGTTTGGCACTATTAGGTTGTTGTCTAAAATTTATTTCAAACATTTAAGCATATGCTTTCAGATCAGAAGGTTTCAAAGATTATACAATAGAAAATAGAGTCAAAAACTAAACTTCTGAAAATAATGACTATTGCAGCAGAAAATAACTGTAAAAGCACTGTAGTTCCAAACTGAGCATCATTGTCCTATTGCAAAATATAATTTCATGTCAGGTTTCCAGAGTCAGTTGTGATTGTAAACAGGTATGACAAAGCTTCAGACTGCTGTTTCAAGCAACAATGTCAAAAATACATCCTTAAAACTTTAATTGGTGGCATCTGTAGCATACATCCTGCCTCCTGTATAAATAATAAGTTGACGTGTAGTTGCAAAGTTACTAATATTCAGTAAAATGACTGTTTTATGGGACCATGAAAATAAAGTAGCAGATATTTACCAGACAGTCAACTGCAAAGTTACTTATAGAAGGTCTAAAGTAGACTATCACGGATCCATATGGACCAAGTCTTGTTTACACTTAAAGCTGCAATCCATAACTTTTTTGATAAAAAAATTAACAAAAATTAGCTATCAAGCAAGGACATAACAGATCAATGTTCAACAGGACCTCCTTACCGCAATTTGCAATGATAGGTTACTAATAACTGTCGGATCGGCTTTCACTGATGATGCCAGTTTGGCTTCATGTGACTTTAAAATACGAATACGTAAGGAAAAGTTAGTAAAGTAATCTGTAATGTTATTTTTCAAACTGAGATGCGATAGTGAGGCAAAGTTATGGATTGCAACTTTAACCAGGCTGCTACAATAAACACGCGAGTATTTATTTATTTTCCTAATACTATTCCAGCTCTATGGCTATATTCATGGCAAGTGTATTATTCTTGTATAGTCACTCTAAATAGTGTCGTATCAAGAAAAGAAACCGAGATCACATATGCRTCTGGCTTGTATCGTTTACTCTGAACAAACTGCTTGCATACACATACACAGTTCCAACAGCTAATCAACGTCCAATATGCAAATCAACATCCACATGAGCTGATAATATTACAGCAAGAATCAGTGTTTAATAATATCCACAGAATTAGTCACTGAGCCACTGCGCCAATGAAATAATCTGTATTTATTACTTTTAAATGCAAAGAAACATGGGGGACATTTTTGTACATCCATTTGGGGCCAAATTGACATAATAGTGGTACCACCCTATATGATACATACACACAAAATATATCTGGTTGGTTGATTTACATGTTTGTCAAAGGGTCACTTCCAGTTTTCTTGGCCAGAATAAGGTGTAAAGAGGACCAGGCTTTATGCCAATAATTAAAGTCTGGCTATGCGTGACTGGGTTCAACACAAAGCACCGCAGTGCTAGTAATATGGCAAATGGTGGTGACTGCTTACATATTTATTATTATTATACATATTATTATTAACTATTTTATTTATATTAAGAATAATTCACCCTACATGTGTGCAGGTTTAGACTCATCAGGAAAGAAAGAAAGTCGGTGCCCAACGCCTGGTTGTGATGGCACAGGTCATGTGACGGGTTTGTACCCTCACCATCGCAGTGTGTCAGGATGCCCTCATAAAGACAGAGTCCCGCCAGACAGTAAGCACCTCAGAGTCTTCCCGAACATCTGTACCACATGTGCTCACTTGTGCTCTGTGTGCTTGTGCTTTTTGTTTGTCACTGTTGGACTGGGGTTGTTTACACTTACAAACTTCTCAGTTAATTTTGCATGCTGTTGTGCTACAGGGCAAAACCCTTAAGCAAACATCTGAGTCATTCCTGTTGTGCAGTAGATACCTTTTGAACTCTTTACAGTTTAAGAAATTAACATGCTTGTGTTGTAATTACAAGAAGCATTTCTATTAGCCATAGCTTAAAGATTAAGGACTTTCGCAATATATCTTTTTAGTAATTAATTTATAAAATATACAAATTACTCACTCACTGAACTGAATTGGTTAGGTGGTTACAGACAAAAACATTAGGTATTAACAGTGAAGGGGTATTACTATGAACGTGAGAAAGTCAATATGGCGAAGGAGCCCCGTAAAAATGAGGCAGTAAAAAGAGTCAATTGCCAAAGACAAAGTGCTCTGTCCAAAGTAAAATACTTTTACTATAATTTCTATACTTACTATAATTTGAGGTTGAGTTTTAGTTTAGGTAAATCATAACTCTATACATGGTAACTACTGGCAGAATATAAACTGCGCTCACAACTTATTTTCACACAGAAAATGTTTATGTTAGGAATTTTTAAGTATTTTAAAGAAAAGTGTTTTAATAAAACTAAAGGATTAATGAAAGAAGTTACTGTTATCGTTTATTGATCACCAAATAATTAATTGACTAATTAAAAAATAAAAAAGTCATTGTTAATTAATGAATCAGACAAAAATGACAATATCCACCCAAACCGAAACAAATGACATATAATTCACCTTCACATTCATTTGACTGTGATAATAAAAAACAAAACTAAAAAAATGTGAGTTTAACATTTTATTTAATACATTAAGACACAAATATGAACAGAACAGAACAGAACAAGAAGGAATGACCAGTGTACTGCAAGGGCAGGAGTCACATAGTAAAGAGAAAAGAGAAAACAACTCCATATCACATACATGCATGAAAGCATTTATTGTCTCTGTTGATAATTACTGTAACAAGAACTCAGGAGGCAACGAACAGGCAGTAAACAAGGCAGGCAGCAAGAATCAACAGTAAATCCAAAGTAGGGTCAAAAACTCAAAGAGATGTCCAGAAAAACACTCAGAAATGTTCACCAGGGCAAAACAAGACTTTGCAATAAAGCAGTTCATTGGTAAGGTTTAAATAGTCAGATAATGAGGAATAACGAGAAACAGGTGTGTAAGCAATCAGCCAGATATGTGGGATTATGGGTAATGTAGTCTACCACTCAGGTGTAGCGACTTTCGGTGGTCATTAAGGAAATCAATGGAATTGGAAGTATCAGTCATGACTATTACAATGGTATCCTAATACCATCCACTTTAATAGCTGGTTAGAGTTTCATTTTGTTTTAGATGCTCAATTAAATACAGTTAAATAAGATGTAATAATTATAATCTGATGAAAGAGGAAGAGCGAGACTGGGATTTTCATTCATTCACCTACCATTAAACCATTTTTTAAACCAAATTGGGCTACTGTTGGTCAAAAGAGGAGAGGAGGAAGATGCGTGAATAGGCAGAAAGAGAGGGGGAAAGGCAAGAGTGTAGGACTGAGAATAGGGACGCTGAATGTTGGGACAATGACAGGGAAAGGTAGGGAGCAGGTTGATATGATGGAGAGAAGGAAGGTAGATATATTGTGTGTACAGGAAACCAGGTGGATGGGTAGCAAGGCCCGTAGTATTGGACCAGGTTTCAAGTTGTTTTATCATGGTGTGGATAGGAAGAGAAATGGGGTAGGAGTGATCCTGAAAGAGGAGTTTGTGAAGAATATTCTGGAGGTG